>MU167207.1:575-18894 GCA_015888305.1 Antheraea pernyi | reverse complement strand
CCGCTCTTGATTCTACCGACCGTAAAATTTATCAGTTAGCTAGTGATGAAGCACCGAAAGCGTGAATGTGTAATCTGGAGCATTGACATAAATTAACTTCCCTTTTTTATCATAGAAGGAAAACGAACAGGTGGGTCACCTGATGTTAAGCGATCACCGCCGTCCATAGACACTAACAAGACCAGGGGAGTCGCATGTGCGTTGCTAGCCTGTGTTTGGGGGCAGGAGGAGGGGGAAATGGGAAGAGGGAAGATGGGTCCCCAGCGCTCTCACTGACCGAACGAAACGCAACGATGCAAGCATTGTTACTTCACGTCGGTATTTCTGTGAGAGGACGGTACTACGCCGAGTGAGCCGACCCAATCATGCTGTAAACAGTAATAGCTTCAGAGTGACTTTACCACCTACATTAACACACCTACAGTAACACCTGTGAGTTTTAAAACGATGATGGCTCAAAGGTTAGCGTGTTGGGAGAACGCATTGATTGATGTAATGTGGTTGATGTTCGAATCCTTACCAGTGAGTCTGAGCTTTCGGTACGGAACAAAACATCGTGACGAAACCATATCATGGTAATATGGTAATGATAGATAATCTTCGAAGCCTGTCTGGCCAGCTACCTCTCTGAAGTTGAAAATCTACCGCCAAACACTTATAGGCGTGTTCCGGTAGCTGCACCTATGAGTCAGTTCCTCTTCTAGGTTTAGTGTGTTTACCATCTTAGACCAAATCATAATTTAAGATCAGGTGAGATCGTTGTTGAACGCTAAATTAACCTGTGACGTATAAGGAAAACAATTTTATTATAGGTTACAAATTAGAGAGTGTACTCAGAAACTGCACATTCGAATTCCTACTTTCCCATTCCATCAGCGATTAGAAGTCGAGAGGATTTCTATACTTATTTGGTAGACATTCCTCCGATTTGCTTCGTCGTTTATTATACGAGCGAGTAAATAAGCCAGAAGTGAAGTTTTCTCACTTATCTAACTAGTCCCTTTCTCACTTTAAAATTTTCTCACTTATCTAACCTTTACACCAAATCAACTACCTAATACCTGCCTTTCTAATATATTGGAAGTCTTCAAGAAAACCGTGAATAAGCACCTGATATGACCACAATACGTCATTGGTCTGATCTACGCTTACTGATAACACTCCTATAATTCATCAAAAATACTAAAAATACACGTAATAAGGGATAACCAATTTACGCTGTGTTATATTTTATTGGTGTAATCTATACACATATATAATGAATATAGAGTGCTTTTGAGGCTGAATCAAGTCAATATTACTGAACTTATCGGCATAGCACTATGACCATTCAATGCGAAATTTTTTGTAGATGGTTCTAGGCTGCTAATAGTCTAGGCTACTTAATTTTTTGATTCGATTGACCCTTCCTATTTTTTGAACGCCAAACGCAGCCGGTGGTTTCAACTACTATTATTATATAGCTAGTGTAATGTTTGTATTGGAATGAAATAGTAATAACAAAACATAAATAATTCACATGTTCTCTGGATAGAAGTCAAAGGAAATCTAATAAACAATGGAATAAGTAAGTGACGGGGATGTAAGGACATGATAAAAACGTCGGGAGGGTCATAGTAATTATTTATTTTATTTTTGGCAACCAACTTTCTAGTAGATTATTACTGCCATTGTCGAGTAGTTAATGATATCAAAAGTTTTTTGCGATAATTTCAATGAACTAACAAGATGGTGGCCGTCTTGTTAGAACTTTCCAGGGAGTTTTCGTGGCAAGTCAGAATCCGTGCTCCATGGTATTAGTTCCGATCCACTTCACTTGAGCAGAACAACCAAACTATATTACGTAAAACACCACCAATATTACACAATATAGAGCCAAATAACACAAGATTATGAATAAAATATAAGGACCACTACATGACATTCCAAGATCCCGCCAAAAACTCCAGTCATAGTAATTGCACCCGGCTCTATTGGGAACACCAATCATCAGATTTAACAACCGCCATATAACATGCTCATGCGAGTCCCGTTCTGGAATCAAATGATGTTATCTAGTTATCAAATAGGTTAGTTCAGTATCTGTAACCGACTAACTCGTGACCACCAAGCTCATGGTGATAAATACGTCATAATGACTCTTTTTTAACTTTTCACCTTTTGTGACTAACAGCTTGCAACTAAAAGTAAATTACTGATCACTCGATAATAGCCGTTGTGCTTACTATCAAATGCACCGTAGTTACTGTACCGTACTTGGATTTCATTATTTCTGTGATATATAATCAATTAAAGGCACAATATATAGATAATATACGTTATTAACTTTATAAATAGTATTATAATAAATAAACATTATGAAAATAGCTTTCTTGACAATATGGCATACGTAGATTACCTCAAATAATTTCATATTTAATTAATTACCCCGATGTACATTAAGTTAACGTGTTATGTCAGTCAAATCCGTAGACTAATGTAAAATGTATGTATAATGTAATACATTAGTTTGCCTGTAATTTACCCACAATTCGTCGCTAAATAGTACAAGAGCTTGTAATTCATTATAACTTATTTTTAATACTAAGGTTTATTTCTACATCTTTATATATACATTTCTTCTGTGCGTGTGTATGTCACTGAACTCCTCCTAAACGGCTGGACCGATTTTAATAAAACTTTGTGTGCGTGTTCCAGTGGATCCGAGAATGGTTCAGATTCACAATTGGACCCGTTAGGTGGCGTTGCGGTTGACTTTTACGATTTTTTTTATTATCAAGGCAGGACAACGTCCGCCGGGTCCGCTAGTACCTATATACTTCCTTTGAAAGCGTAATATACAAACGATTGTGTTACTTTAATTATATCGAATTTCGTTAAGAAACATTTATAATTGTTCTATAATATGATTTTAATTTAACTATAAACTTTATTTTAAATCCAAGTAACAGTTCTTTGTTTTGGCAGGTACATATCGTAACTATTCAAAACACTTCACAATATAAAACGAATGGCAATAGAAATTGCTATACCCCGATTTATGAATATTATTCGGTAATAATGCATTACATTGAATTGCTTTGTGCATATTTAAACAAAAATGTAATAACATTGCAAAATGGAAAAAACAGATGTTACCGAAGGAAGAATCCAAATACAGAATCAATCAATAAATAAAAAAATGGTTTTGTGTAGACGGAATTTGCAATCTAATGAAGTGCATATAAGATTATTGCAGTAAAATTAGGTGAAGTTTTGCAATTTACTGCAGGAGTTCGTTGATAATTCTCTTAAAACATTGTACATTGACGAATAGGTATCATAGTAAGTATGTAAGGTAAAGTAAATAAGTTTGTTTCGCTTTCTACGGGTGGCAGTTCTTACGGTATTGTTACAAATACGGGGAACCGAATTTCGTCTTTGTTAACATGTTTTCTTCGAACTAACGCTTTTGGCCTAAAACTCATGTGACAACTTCACCGGGTTTGCCGACGAGCGTAGGAGGCAGTCAACCTAACTAATGCATGAGTGACATAGAGGCTGAACCTCGGCTTGAGTTGTCACACTGCATGTAATTCCACGAATTGAATCTACTACTAAATACTACTGACTAATTATACATATGTATAACGTAATTGGCAATTTATTTGTTACATTTTTATGGCAACATTGTTATAATTTTAAATTTATAGGCAGTGTCTAATCTAAAATTAAGTAGCAGAAAAAAGTTTCATCACAGAAACTATTTACCTACTGTGTGAATGTATAGGTATTATATATGTTGTAGGCCAGCAAAAATTGGAGTCTCTGTATCACATAGCGAGCTTGAAGGTGGGATGTGTCCTAAACTGAGTTGCAAAGCGAGGAGGAGGTTAAGGGTAGGAGAGGTAATGTTGGTCAATGAGCGTGGACGTTAACATGTCGTATTAAGGGAACACGCGCATTACGAACTTTTCACCGTGGCGTGAACATATTTGTGAAATTTTGATATACGACAAAAAATATAAGGGCATGCGTACTTTGACATGAAAGTGATTCAGTATCACCAGTATCATCATCAGTATCATAACTTTCGACTGATTTTTGAGGACCCAGATTTCAAAATGATGGAATATGTTATTAAATATTTAAACAATTTCATCAAATTATAATTTAACACGAAATAATTTGTTATTATTTAAGTTTTTCAAATTTTGTAACAAATACGATTCGTTTACATGGAGCTTAAACTATTATAATTTTTGACAGTATAGGGATTGAAATGGATTTAATAGAAGTACTTTGTATTTTCACTTTTATTATCATCATCTCTTCTAATATTTTACAAAACGGCGATCAACCGGCGTGCTGGGCCGCAAACTTTTAGTAACTTATCACAGACTTCACGCCGCTGCGGTGATTTTGTCGTTAAGTGTGAGGCATACAATTTAAAGCTCTTTGTTACTGTACTGCGACACAAAATTATGCCGCTACGTATTTTCTCCGCGCAGAATAATGTCGTAGTGCACGCCTGCCCCAAGTCCTGGATTGAATGAGTAGAATCATGCGATTAGGTGATTTACTACCCTAATGTTAGACTAAAACTACTTTAAGACTCATTACTGCATTAATTCCCTAATGCTCCGTATACATGGGTGCAGGCAGCATAATGCAGCATATCGATGAGCTTTCGATAGATTTGAAATACCTATGAAAATATCCTCATTATGTGGAATAATAGTTGGTTAAAAATATATAAATGAATTTGTTATTCTCGCAAACGAATAAGTTTTAAGTTCGACATAATGTTAGTTATCAATATAAAAAAATGTGTGTGTACTTATGTACACGCGTTAGAAGTTATACTTCCTTGGCGTGACAAGACAGAAATATTTTCAAATATTGTAATAAAAATCTTTTCAAAAATTTCATCTTTCGCCTTATTCTACGTTTGTAGAAAAAACGATACCAACAATAGAAAAAGTTGACTATAGCTAACTTCAGGATGTCGGCTTTTCGTGACGGTGTGTGCGCGCATCGTAAAAGCTATCATCACTTACTCTCATCATTTTTCCTTAACGCGCCAAAAGAAGTATAATTTCAAAATATCATTTTTGACGATATTGACTTTTAACACCATTAGTATAAAATTTAACCATCAAATTAATTTATTTATATCGGGTTTAAAATGGATTAGAGTAATTATAGAGCCCTTTGAAATATGGTCGTTTTATTTTATAAATACGATTAAGATTTTAAGAACTTTATATTAATACTAGCTGACCCGTGCGACTTCGTCTGCACCAAATCGGTTATTACCGGTTTCGATTATACTTTTAAACGCGAAAAATTTAAATACATCTCAAAACCCGATTGCAGCGATACCTACTGTTTCAAATTGTGAATCCCAACTATCCAGGGACTCACTCAAACATATACCCAGTTGGTATGTGAGAAATATTTTAAAATAAGCCTAGAACCCGTTCGCAGCATCACCTACCAGGTCCAATTAAAATAACAAATAACCTACATATATTGCCGATAAACGTCTTCCCAGTACGTTGTCCCAGTAAATTCTGTCCCAATAATCCTACAACCCGTTCGTAACATCATCTACAGGGTTCAATTAAAATAAAAACTAACCTACGTATATTGGCAGTAATGTAAAAAAAGCTTGAGAGGTCCATGGACCAGACGTTTACTATACGCTCAGTATAGTTTACATTATAAAATATCAAGTTGATAGAGTTAAATTGTAATTTAAACGTTAAAATATATTCATAAAATAAATAATGATAAATTAAACACTGAATGACATAATAACTATTTTCAACTTGTATTAAAACTTTTTCACACTACATTGTATTAAAGAAAAACATAAATATTAAAAAGATATGAGCAACATGTGTCATCTGTCACTTGCCTGTGACTATTTGTCTAAGAGCTAGGCAACGGTTTCGACAGCGAATTGGCTGCCGGTAAACCTTTACAGGCAAAAATATTGAACTTTATATAATTTTAGAATGTTTTGTTTTTCACTAACTTTTAAACGCTACTAAAACGTGAATTTATTATTGCCAGACATTTTTGATATTAACAATAATGTGCCCGATGCAATTTTTTGTAAATAAAGAAGTATGTTCAAACCATGTTAAGATATCTGTAATTTTATTGAAGTTATATTTCTTTTGGCGCGTTAGGGAAAAATGATGAGAGTAAATTTTTACGTTGCGCGCACACACCGTCACGAAAAACCGACACCCTGAAGTTAGCTATAGTCAACATTTTGTTTCTTTGTATTTGTTGTTTGTATTTCTTTATATTAAAACTTTCATTGTATTAAATACCTTTTTTTTATTGTTAGTGTCGTTTTTTCTACAAACGTAGAATAAGGCGCAAGATAAAATTTTTGAAAAGATTTTTACTTGTTACGCCAAAGAAGTATAACTTCTAATGCGTGTACATAAGTACACACACACACACACTTTTTTTAATATTATTTTATTTCAACATAAAAAAGGGTAAATTAAAAATATAATGTATTTTTTTATGTCATAGGAGGCAAACGGACAGGTGGGTCACCTGGTGTTAAGTAATAACTACCGTCCATAGACACTTGCAACACCAGGAGAGTCGTAAGTGCCTTGCCAACCTGTGTTGGAGGGGGAGGAAGCGGAAGGGGAGAGGAGGAAGGGGAAGAGAGGTGGGCCTCTCCGGTGCTCTCACTAATCGAACGAAACGCACTAATGCAAGCATTGTTACTTCCCGTCGGCTTTTTGTTAGAGGGTGGTACTACCCCGGGCGAGCCGACCCATTCATCCTGAAACCAGTAATAGCTTCAGCGTGGCTCTACCCCCTACCAAAACCTATGTATAGAATAACTTAGTTATAACTCTAGCTTAGCGCAACACTGGCTGTATAATAAAGATAGCCATAATTGTGGAAGAGCCTGGTTAACAAAATGAAATATGTTCTTTGCAAGGGAAAAAATAAAATGGTTTGAAATGAATTATTTTGTTTATAAAGAATATCACCAGGCACATTATTGTCAATAACAAAATTGTCTGGCAGTGAAAAATTCATGTTTTTAATAACGTATAAACGTTAAACTTATAAAAGTTACTGACAAAAAATGTTCCTTAAATTATTTATAAATCAAAATGTTGATCTGTAAAGGTGTAATTCGCATTAAAAAATACAACGTTAACCGGCTACCAGGTATCCTGAATCGTGTTTGGAAGGGCATAATATATCTTCATATTAAAGAACCAACTTTTCTCAAATTCTCGTTCTTCCAACGTTGCTGGCTCTTATACTAAAGTGTCGCAAAAAAGTCTAGTTACATTAACTAATTTCTTTTCTTTAGTTATCATGGAGAACCCCTTGCGTTTTATGGGTCAAAAAGTATCCTAAATGTAACCTTGTAATGTACAGATTTGGCTTTGTTACAGTTTTATTATAGTATAGATAAATAAATAAATCTTGTCACCTTTGTTTAGCAAAAATTTTTTTATACAATGAAATAAATGTAACAACATAAGTGACAGTTTCGTCTACATAAATGTTTCATAAGTGGTCGATAATTACGTACAGAAATGTCATGTAGGCGTAGCTCAGTTGTAACGTACGGGGCTTTATATGTTTCGACGGAGCCGACGGTTCGAATCACGGTGGTCGTTTTTTTTGGTATATTTTTTTTTGAAGTAGCATATGGAAATATAGCTTAATTTTTTAGCTAATCTGTCTGCTATATATAGCACAAAGAAAATTTACCAAAATTCGTCAAGAATATCATGAACTACATTTTTTTTACTTTCGTCCGTTATCCTGGAGAATCCCTTGCGTTTTATAAGATAAAAAGTATCCTAGATGTAACCTTGTAATATTGGTTATTACTGTGCCAAATTTCGTCTAAATTGGTTCAGTACTTTCAGAGTAATACGTGTTTAAAGGGACAGACAAACAGGCAGATCCTGGAGAATCCATTGCGTTTTATGGGACAAAAAGTATCCTAAATGTAATCTCGTAACATTAGTTATCACTGTGCCAAGTTTCGTCAAAATCGGTTCAGTACTTTCCGAGTGATGCGCGTTCACAGGGACAGACAGACAGACAGACAGACAGACAGACAGACAGACAGACAGACAGACAGACAGACAGACAGACAGACAGACAGACAGACAGACAGACAGACAGACAGACAGACAGACAGACAGACAGACAGACAGACAGACAGACAGACAGACAGACAGACAGACAGACAGACAGACAGACAGACAGACAGACAGACAGACAGACAGACAGACAGACAGACAGACAGACAGACAGACAGACAGACAGACAGACAGACAGACAGACAGACAGACAGACAGACAGACAGACAGACAGACAGACAGACAGACAGACAGACAGACAGACAGACAGACAGACAGACAGACAGACAGACAGACAGACAGACAGACAGACAGACAGACAGACAGACAGACAGACAGACAGACAGACAGACAGACAGACAGACAGACAGACAGACAGACAGACAGACAGACAGACAGACAGACAGACAGACAGACAGACAGACAGACAGACAGACAGACAGACAGACAGACAGACAGACAGACAGACAGACAGACAGACAGACAGACAGACAGACAGACAGACAGACAGACAGACAGACAGACAGACAGACAGACAGACAGACAGACAGACAGACAGACAGACAGACAGACAGACAGACAGACAGACAGACAGACAGACAGACAGACAGACAGACAGACAGACAGACAGACAGACAGACAGACAGACAGACAGACAGACAGACAGACAGACAGACAGACAGACAGACAGACAGACAGACAGACAGACAGACAGACAGACAGACAGACAGACAGACAGACAGACAGACAGACAGACAGACAGACAGACAGACAGACAGACAGACAGACAGACAGACAGACAGACAGACAGACAGACAGACAGACAGACAGACAGACAGACAGACAGACAGACAGACAGACAGACAGACAGACAGACAGACAGACAGACAGACAGACAGACAGACAGACAGACAGACAGACAGACAGACAGACAGACAGACAGACAGACAGACAGACAGACAGACAGACAGACAGACAGACAGACAGACAGACAGACAGACAGACAGACAGACAGACAGACAGACAGACAGACAGACAGACAGACAGACAGACAGACAGACAGACAGACAGACAGACAGACAGACAGACAGACAGACAGACAGACAGACAGACAGACAGACAGACAGACAGACAGACAGACAGACAGACAGACAGACAGACAGACAGACAGACAGACAGACAGACAGACAGACAGACAGACAGACAGACAGACAGACAGACAGACAGACAGACAGACAGACAGACAGACAGACAGACAGACAGACAGACAGACAGACAGACAGACAGACAGACAGACAGACAGACAGACAGACAGACAGACAGACAGACAGACAGACAGACAGACAGACAGACAGACAGACAGACAGACAGACAGACAGACAGACAGACAGACAGACAGACAGACAGACAGACAGACAGACAGACAGACAGACAGACAGACAGACAGACAGACAGACAGACAGACAGACAGACAGACAGACAGACAGACAGACAGACAGACAGACAGACAGACAGACAGACAGACAGACAGACAGACAGACAGACAGACAGACAGACAGACAGACAGACAGACAGACAGACAGACAGACAGACAGACAGACAGACAGACAGACAGACAGACAGACAGACAGACAGACAGACAGACAGACAGACAGACAGACAGACAGACAGACAGACAGACAGACAGACAGACAGACAGACAGACAGACAGACAGACAGACAGACAGACAGACAGACAGACAGACAGACAGACAGACAGACAGACAGACAGACAGACAGACAGACAGACAGACAGACAGACAGACAGACAGACAGACAGACAGACAGACAGACAGACAGACAGACAGACAGACAGACAGACAGACAGACAGACAGACAGACAGACAGACAGACAGACAGACAGACAGACAGACAGACAGACAGACAGACAGACAGACAGACAGACAGACAGACAGACAGACAGACAGACAGACAGACAGACAGACAGACAGACAGACAGACAGACAGACAGACAGACAGACAGACAGACAGACAGACAGACAGACAGACAGACAGACAGACAGACAGACAGACAGACAGACAGACAGACAGACAGACAGACAGACAGACAGACAGACAGACAGACAGACAGACAGACAGACAGACAGACAGACAGACAGACAGACAGACAGACAGACAGACAGACAGACAGACAGACAGACAGACAGACAGACAGACAGACAGACAGACAGACAGACAGACAGACAGACAGACAGACAGACAGACAGACAGACAGACAGACAGACAGACAGACAGACAGACAGACAGACAGACAGACAGACAGACAGACAGACAGACAGACAGACAGACAGACAGACAGACAGACAGACAGACAGACAGACAGACAGACAGACAGACAGACAGACAGACAGACAGACAGACAGACAGACAGACAGACAGACAGACAGACAGACAGACAGACAGACAGACAGACAGACAGACAGACAGACAGACAGACAGACAGACAGACAGACAGACAGACAGACAGACAGACAGACAGACAGACAGACAGACAGACAGACAGACAGACAGACAGACAGACAGACAGACAGACAGACAGACAGACAGACAGACAGACAGACAGACAGACAGACAGACAGACAGACAGACAGACAGACAGACAGACAGACAGACAGACAGACAGACAGACAGACAGACAGACAGACAGACAGACAGACAGACAGACAGACAGACAGACAGACAGACAGACAGACAGACAGACAGACAGACAGACAGACAGACAGACAGACAGACAGACAGACAGACAGACAGACAGACAGACAGACAGACAGACAGACAGACAGACAGACAGACAGACAGACAGACAGACAGACAGACAGACAGACAGACAGACAGACAGACAGACAGACAGACAGACAGACAGACAGACAGACAGACAGACAGACAGACAGACAGACAGACAGACAGACAGACAGACAGACAGACAGACAGACAGACAGACAGACAGACAGACAGACAGACAGACAGACAGACAGACAGACAGACAGACAGACAGACAGACAGACAGACAGACAGACAGACAGACAGACAGACAGACAGACAGACAGACAGACAGACAGACAGACAGACAGACAGACAGACAGACAGACAGACAGACAGACAGACAGACAGACAGACAGACAGACAGACAGACAGACAGACAGACAGACAGACAGACAGACAGACAGACAGACAGACAGACAGACAGACAGACAGACAGACAGACAGACAGACAGACAGACAGACAGACAGACAGACAGACAGACAGACAGACAGACAGACAGACAGACAGACAGACAGACAGACAGACAGACAGACAGACAGACAGACAGACAGACAGACAGACAGACAGACAGACAGACAGACAGACAGACAGACAGACAGACAGACAGACAGACAGACAGACAGACAGACAGACAGACAGACAGACAGACAGACAGACAGACAGACAGACAGACAGACAGACAGACAGACAGACAGACAGACAGACAGACAGACAGACAGACAGACAGACAGACAGACAGACAGACAGACAGACAGACAGACAGACAGACAGACAGACAGACAGACAGACAGACAGACAGACAGACAGACAGACAGACAGACAGACAGACAGACAGACAGACAGACAGACAGACAGACAGACAGACAGACAGACAGACAGACAGACAGACAGACAGACAGACAGACAGACAGACAGACAGACAGACAGACAGACAGACAGACAGACAGACAGACAGACAGACAGACAGACAGACAGACAGACAGACAGACAGACAGACAGACAGACAGACAGACAGACAGACAGACAGACAGACAGACAGACAGACAGACAGACAGACAGACAGACAGACAGACAGACAGACAGACAGACAGACAGACAGACAGACAGACAGACAGACAGACAGACAGACAGACAGACAGACAGACAGACAGACAGACAGACAGACAGACAGACAGACAGACAGACAGACAGACAGACAGACAGACAGACAGACAGACAGACAGACAGACAGACAGACAGACAGACAGACAGACAGACAGACAGACAGACAGACAGACAGACAGACAGACAGACAGACAGACAGACAGACAGACAGACAGACAGACAGACAGACAGACAGACAGACAGACAGACAGACAGACAGACAGACAGACAGACAGACAGACAGACAGACAGACAGACAGACAGACAGACAGACAGACAGACAGACAGACAGACAGACAGACAGACAGACAGACAGACAGACAGACAGACAGACAGACAGACAGACAGACAGACAGACAGACAGACAGACAGACAGACAGACAGACAGACAGACAGACAGACAGACAGACAGACAGACAGACAGACAGACAGACAGACAGACAGACAGACAGACAGACAGACAGACAGACAGACAGACAGACAGACAGACAGACAGACAGACAGACAGACAGACAGACAGACAGACAGACAGACAGACAGACAGACAGACAGACAGACAGACAGACAGACAGACAGACAGACAGACAGACAGACAGACAGACAGACAGACAGACAGACAGACAGACAGACAGACAGACAGACAGACAGACAGACAGACAGACAGACAGACAGACAGACAGACAGACAGACAGACAGACAGACAGACAGACAGACAGACAGACAGACAGACAGACAGACAGACAGACAGACAGACAGACAGACAGACAGACAGACAGACAGACAGACAGACAGACAGACAGACAGACAGACAGACAGACAGACAGACAGACAGACAGACAGACAGACAGACAGACAGACAGACAGACAGACAGACAGACAGACAGACAGACAGACAGACAGACAGACAGACAGACAGACAGACAGACAGACAGACAGACAGACAGACAGACAGACAGACAGACAGACAGACAGACAGACAGACAGACAGACAGACAGACAGACAGACAGACAGACAGACAGACAGACAGACAGACAGACAGACAGACAGACAGACAGACAGACAGACAGACAGACAGACAGACAGACAGACAGACAGACAGACAGACAGACAGACAGACAGACAGACAGACAGACAGACAGACAGACAGACAGACAGACAGACAGACAGACAGACAGACAGACAGACAGACAGACAGACAGACAGACAGACAGACAGACAGACAGACAGACAGACAGACAGACAGACAGACAGACAGACAGACAGACAGACAGACAGACAGACAGACAGACAGACAGACAGACAGACAGACAGACAGACAGACAGACAGACAGACAGACAGACAGACAGACAGACAGACAGACAGACAGACAGACAGACAGACAGACAGACAGACAGACAGACAGACAGACAGACAGACAGACAGACAGACAGACAGACAGACAGACAGACAGACAGACAGACAGACAGACAGACAGACAGACAGACAGACAGACAGACAGACAGACAGACAGACAGACAGACAGACAGACAGACAGACAGACAGACAGACAGACAGACAGACAGACAGACAGACAGACAGACAGACAGACAGACAGACAGACAGACAGACAGACAGACAGACAGACAGACAGACAGACAGACAGACAGACAGACAGACAGACAGACAGACAGACAGACAGACAGACAGACAGACAGACAGACAGACAGACAGACAGACAGACAGACAGACAGACAGACAGACAGACAGACAGACAGACAGACAGACAGACAGACAGACAGACAGACAGACAGACAGACAGACAGACAGACAGACAGACAGACAGACAGACAGACAGACAGACAGACAGACAGACAGACAGACAGACAGACAGACAGACAGACAGACAGACAGACAGACAGACAGACAGACAGACAGACAGACAGACAGACAGACAGACAGACAGACAGACAGACAGACAGACAGACAGACAGACAGACAGACAGACAGACAGACAGACAGACAGACAGACAGACAGACAGACAGACAGACAGACAGACAGACAGACAGACAGACAGACAGACAGACAGACAGACAGACAGACAGACAGACAGACAGACAGACAGACAGACAGACAGACAGACAGACAGACAGACAGACAGACAGACAGACAGACAGACAGACAGACAGACAGACAGACAGACAGACAGACAGACAGACAGACAGACAGACAGACAGACAGACAGACAGACAGACAGACAGACAGACAGACAGACAGACAGACAGACAGACAGACAGACAGACAGACAGACAGACAGACAGACAGACAGACAGACAGACAGACAGACAGACAGACAGACAGACAGACAGACAGACAGACAGACAGACAGACAGACAGACAGACAGACAGACAGACAGACAGACAGACAGACAGACAGACAGACAGACAGACAGACAGACAGACAGACAGACAGACAGACAGACAGACAGACAGACAGACAGACAGACAGACAGACAGACAGACAGACAGACAGACAGACAGACAGACAGACAGACAGACAGACAGACAGACAGACAGACAGACAGACAGACAGACAGACAGACAGACAGACAGACAGACAGACAGACAGACAGACAGACAGACAGACAGACAGACAGACAGACAGACAGACAGACAGACAGACAGACAGACAGACAGACAGACAGACAGACAGACAGACAGACAGACAGACAGACAGACAGACAGACAGACAGACAGACAGACAGACAGACAGACAGACAGACAGACAGACAGACAGACAGACAGACAGACAGACAGACAGACAGACAGACAGACAGACAGACAGACAGACAGACAGACAGACAGACAGACAGACAGACAGACAGACAGACAGACAGACAGACAGACAGACAGACAGACAGACAGACAGACAGACAGACAGACAGACAGACAGACAGACAGACAGACAGACAGACAGACAGACAGACAGACAGACAGACAGACAGACAGACAGACAGACAGACAGACAGACAGACAGACAGACAGACAGACAGACAGACAGACAGACAGACAGACAGACAGACAGACAGACAGACAGACAGACAGACAGACAGACAGACAGACAGACAGACAGACAGACAGACAGACAGACAGACAGACAGACAGACAGACAGACAGACAGACAGACAGACAGACAGACAGACAGACAGACAGACAGACAGACAGACAGACAGACAGACAGACAGACAGACAGACAGACAGACAGACAGACAGACAGACAGACAGACAGACAGACAGACAGACAGACAGACAGACAGACAGACAGACAGACAGACAGACAGACAGACAGACAGACAGACAGACAGACAGACAGACAGACAGACAGACAGACAGACAGACAGACAGACAGACAGACAGACAGACAGACAGACAGACAGACAGACAGACAGACAGACAGACAGACAGACAGACAGACAGACAGACAGACAGACAGACAGACAGACAGACAGACAGACAGACAGACAGACAGACAGACAGACAGACAGACAGACAGACAGACAGACAGACAGACAGACAGACAGACAGACAGACAGACAGACAGACAGACAGACAGACAGACAGACAGACAGACAGACAGACAGACAGACAGACAGACAGACAGACAGACAGACAGACAGACAGACAGACAGACAGACAGACAGACAGACAGACAGACAGACAGACAGACAGACAGACAGACAGACAGACAGACAGACAGACAGACAGACAGACAGACAGACAGACAGACAGACAGACAGACAGACAGACAGACAGACAGACAGACAGACAGACAGACAGACAGACAGACAGACAGACAGACAGACAGACAGACAGACAGACAGACAGACAGACAGACAGACAGACAGACAGACAGACAGACAGACAGACAGACAGACAGACAGACAGACAGACAGACAGACAGACAGACAGACAGACAGACAGACAGACAGACAGACAGACAGACAGACAGACAGACAGACAGACAGACAGACAGACAGACAGACAGACAGACAGACAGACAGACAGACAGACAGACAGACAGACAGACAGACAGACAGACAGACAGACAGACAGACAGACAGACAGACAGACAGACAGACAGACAGACAGACAGACAGACAGACAGACAGACAGACAGACAGACAGACAGACAGACAGACAGACAGACAGACAGACAGACAGACAGACAGACAGACAGACAGACAGACAGACAGACAGACAGACAGACAGACAGACAGACAGACAGACAGACAGACAGACAGACAGACAGACAGACAGACAGACAGACAGACAGACAGACAGACAGACAGACAGACAGACAGACAGACAGACAGACAGACAGACAGACAGACAGACAGACAGACAGACAGACAGACAGACAGACAGACAGACAGACAGACAGACAGACAGACAGACAGACAGACAGACAGACAGACAGACAGACAGACAGACAGACAGACAGACAGACAGACAGACAGACAGACAGACAGACAGACAGACAGACAGACAGACAGACAGACAGACAGACAGACAGACAGACAGACAGACAGACAGACAGACAGACAGACAGACAGACAGACAGACAGACAGACAGACAGACAGACAGACAGACAGACAGACAGACAGACAGACAGACAGACAGACAGACAGACAGACAGACAGACAGACAGACAGACAGACAGACAGACAGACAGACAGACAGACAGACAGACAGACAGACAGACAGACAGACAGACAGACAGACAGACAGACAGACAGACAGACAGACAGACAGACAGACAGACAGACAGACAGACAGACAGACAGACAGACAGACAGACAGACAGACAGACAGACAGACAGACAGACAGACAGACAGACAGACAGACAGACAGACAGACAGACAGACAGACAGACAGACAGACAGACAGACAGACAGACAGACAGACAGACAGACAGACAGACAGACAGACAGACAGACAGACAGACAGACAGACAGACAGACAGACAGACAGACAGACAGACAGACAGACAGACAGACAGACAGACAGACAGACAGACAGACAGACAGACAGACAGACAGACAGACAGACAGACAGACAGACAGACAGACAGACAGACAGACAGACAGACAGACAGACAGACAGACAGACAGACAGACAGACAGACAGACAGACAGACAGACAGACAGACAGACAGACAGACAGACAGACAGACAGACAGACAGACAGACAGACAGACAGACAGACAGACAGACAGACAGACAGACAGACAGACAGACAGACAGACAGACAGACAGACAGACAGACAGACAGACAGACAGACAGACAGACAGACAGACAGACAGACAGACAGACAGACAGACAGACAGACAGACAGACAGACAGACAGACAGACAGACAGACAGACAGACAGACAGACAGACAGACAGACAGACAGACAGACAGACAGACAGACAGACAGACAGACAGACAGACAGACAGACAGACAGACAGACAGACAGACAGACAGACAGACAGACAGACAGACAGACAGACAGACAGACAGACAGACAGACAGACAGACAGACAGACAGACAGACAGACAGACAGACAGACAGACAGACAGACAGACAGACAGACAGACAGACAGACAGACAGACAGACAGACAGACAGACAGACAGACAGACAGACAGACAGACAGACAGACAGACAGACAGACAGACAGACAGACAGACAGACAGACAGACAGACAGACAGACAGACAGACAGACAGACAGACAGACAGACAGACAGACAGACAGACAGACAGACAGACAGACAGACAGACAGACAGACAGACAGACAGACAGACAGACAGACAGACAGACAGACAGACAGACAGACAGACAGACAGACAGACAGACAGACAGACAGACAGACAGACAGACAGACAGACAGACAGACAGACAGACAGACAGACAGACAGACAGACAGACAGACAGACAGACAGACAGACAGACAGACAGACAGACAGACAGACAGACAGACAGACAGACAGACAGACAGACAGACAGACAGACAGACAGACAGACAGACAGACAGATACAGAAAGAAATGTCTTCTGTTCGAGGGTATGATTTACGAATATGCTAACCTAACAAAATGATAAGATGTACGTGGTAGAGCCACGCTGAAGTTATTACTGGTTTCAGCATGAATGGGTCATCCCTACAACGGCTCGCGCGTGCCGCCGTTCAATATA
>MU167206.1:34187-58344 GCA_015888305.1 Antheraea pernyi | reverse complement strand
TTATTCAGCAGGGTGCACCACGTGCAGGTGAGGTTGGCTTGGGTGTCTCAAGTCTTATGCTGTTATTCGACACCCCTTACACCCCAAAATCTATACTATTTTATACACCCCTATCTATACTGGATAGAGGAGCAAGATTATAAAGGCACTTCACAGGAGGATAACTGAAATTAAACTTTGTATTTAACACTGAAAGAACTAAAATAGAAATATTTGAAGCAATGCTGATTATGTGATACTATTTGGTGCTGGTTATTGTGTCTATACTCTATGCTAAGCAACATAAGTTTGAATCCTTCAATAAGCTGGAGCCTTTGGTGAGCCTTTGTCATGAATTTAGACCATGGTGATAAGGATTTCTCTAATCCTTGCCTGATTAGGCATCATCTTATAAGTGTATTCCGTCATCGGTACTTGAGAACTTGTATTCCTCTGTGTTTAGCATTTTACCATGTAATATATTGTGTAATTGTGGTCGTACACCGAATACTATAAAAGAAAAAACGGTGTTCTCAACAAAATATGCAAAATATTTAAAAGACAATTTAATATATTATATATTCAAAACTTGATGATCTAAAACACATTTTCCATACATAGAAAAAAAATTACGCTCAGTAAAAAGTACTGTTTTCAAGGGTTACGTTACATCTACATTCATGCGAGCAAAAGTTAAGTCATAAAAAATATACTGGATAGACTGAAAAACTTTTAAGATACAAGTGCAATAACTGTGATAGACATAAGCAATTAATTAAAAAAAACATGTTGCTGCCTTAATTAATAATGACAATTATAATCAATGTTTCTGAAATTTATAAATAATAGATGCAATTTTTTTAAATAAATATATATACACAGAGTCACTATTATGTCATATTTTACCAATCATCGTGTTGGAATTAGCCAAGAATAGGCGAACCTGACTGGTACTTTAGTATTATGAAAACAAATCAAAAACACATTATGCAATTTAGGCTCTAAGAAGATTCTTATGAACATCAAAACTACCACCGGTTCGGAAAACGACCCAGTCATCGAGAAGAACCGGCAGGAAACTAGATCTGGTTTATCTTCTTAACAAATATATATAATATTTAGAATAATAATATATTCTATACAATAGTAAATGTCACAAACGTTTTTAATAGATATACACAGATGAATCAATTCCAGACATCACCATCGTTCACATATTGATCCACTCTGTAATAGCCTTTTGACACCCAAACCCACTTAACATGGCGCTTAAATTCGCAATCCGGCAATATCGGTCATAATCGGTAATAAAATTAAAGACAATGGAAACCGCTGATCAAACCTAGTGTATATAGTTAAAGTCAATTACCGAACGTACGTGAGCGTATCACTTTAGAATGACTGCACCTATTTGATTAATTCGTTTTTTAATTTGTATTAATTCGTATTATTAATTCGTAATTTGTGTTTGTAATTATTAGGGCAAGGTTTGTATGTAAGATAGTGCTTGAAATATTGTAGGAAAAAGTGAAAAACTTGGGTAACAAATCTACATATAAAAATGAGTGAGTGAGACAGTAAGTAGATCTTTAAGAATATTGACAGATTGCCGTTCAGTTGTGCAGTTGCCGTTTTATTTCATTAATTTCAATTTCATTTTTAGTACAGTCTCGTCTTAATGAAAATTAGGTAAGAATCTCGGAATTCGAGATACCCAGCAATAAACTCGTATAAGCTTGCATTTTGACAACCCAAACATAAAACCTAAATATGGTAGGGTATACGCGACCATAAAAATCGAATGATCTAACCCAATGCTCTCCGCCCTCTATCTTGAAAAGTATTCAACGAATTTTTTTTTAAGTAAACGTTGCAGTATATTTAATCCTTTGCGATATGGATCATACTTAGAAATAGCGAAAAATGTCCAAAAAATCTATTTTTGAAGTTATACTTCTTTTGGCGCGTTAGGGAAAAATGATGAGAGTAAATTTTCACGGTGCGCGCGCACACCGTCACTAAAAACCGACACCCTGAAGTTAGCTATAGTCAACATTTTGCTTCTTTGTATTTCATGTATTAAAACTTTCAATGTATTAAATAGCTTTTTTCTATTGTTAGTGTCGTTTTTTCTACAAACGTAGAATAAGGCGAAAGATAGAATTTTTGAAAAGATTTTTATCTTGTTACGCCAAAGAAGTATAACTTCTAACGCGTGTACATAAGTACACACACACTTTTTTTGTGACATTTGACCTTAGATTTCTATAGTCACGTACACCCTGCCATGTGTAGGTTTTGAGAGAACTTTTAGGATGTCGAAATACACGTTTATAGGAGTTTATAGCTGGATATCTCAGATTTTGAGGTTAAGTTACTAAGATGACTGAACTATTTATTTATTTCATTAATTACAATAGATATATCTCTTCTGACTTTCTTCATTCTATTCATATTATTTTGTTTTTGTTTCTAAACCAGATATATATAGAAATAAACATAATTATTTATATTGTTGGTTATGTGTCATTGTTATTAATGGTACCGCAAGCGTAGGTACTTTGTTAGAATGAATGGATATTGCTCGTTGCCAATGGTGGTCTAAGTGATTTATGGGTCTTGGTTAACGGAATCATTGGTTTTCACCTATAGTCTATGTTTATGTATTGTGTACGTAGAAATAATATTTAATTATCTCACAATTATCAAACACGTAATACTAAAAAAAGCTTTTGAAATTATTGAATGTTTGTCTGTCTGTAATAAATACAAGTATATCATTTATCTGTTTTATTCTCATTCTTTTTATATTGACGTTTAAAAGAACAAGATAAAATGATTTTAATGTAGATCATAAAACAGGGTATGTCGTAAAAACAGACGATAGAAGTGAATCTTTTGTATTACACACACTTTATTTAAAAAGTACAACAAAAAGCCAACACCACACGGTGTTTCCAGGCGGTCACCCATCCAAGTATTGACCGCGCCCGACGTTTCTTAACTTCGGTGATCGGACGAGAACCGGTACTTTTGACACTCTACTCGACATAAAAATTTCACATCTATCGAATGTTTTTACTACACACCATGTATTTTTGTGTTTAAGCCTACGTAGAACTTCGTAGCCTGTACTTATAGAGTCATTTTACAAACGCATCAAGATTCTAACGTTCTTTTATCAGATTGACGGAACAGTTCTCGCAGTCATTTCTATTTAAGTACCTTAGCATTCTATCACCTACGTGTAATTGTATATCCGTGACAGAAGCGTACGTGTGACGTCAGACGGAGCAATGCATGTACGGAAGCCATTTCCTTCAACGCAACGAATGAAAGCCTATTGTGTGCTAACAGAAAATGCGAGCCATTTTATTGTTACAGACATATAGTGTGTTGAGTGATTGTGAGGAAAGATATAGTGGCTAGTTAGAAGTTCTTCATGTCTGTCTGTCTGTCTGTCTGTCTGTCTGTCTGTCTGTCTGTCTGTCTGTCTGTCTGTCTGTCTGTCTGTCTGTCTGTCTGTCTGTCTGTCTGTCTGTCTGTCTGTCTGTCTGTCTGTCTGTCTGTCTGTCTGTCTGTCTGTCTGTCTGTCTGTCTGTCTGTCTGTCTGTCTGTCTGTCTGTCTGTCTGTCTGTCTGTCTGTCTGTCTGTCTGTCTGTCTGTCTGTCTGTCTGTCTGTCTGTCTGTCTGTCTGTCTGTCTGTCTGTCTGTCTGTCTGTCTGTCTGTCTGTCTGTCTGTCTGTCTGTCTGTCTGTCTGTCTGTCTGTCTGTCTGTCTGTCTGTCTGTCTGTCTGTCTGTCTGTCTGTCTGTCTGTCTGTCTGTCTGTCTGTCTGTCTGTCTGTCTGTCTGTCTGTCTGTCTGTCTGTCTGTCTGTCTGTCTGTCTGTCTGTCTGTCTGTCTGTCTGTCTGTCTGTCTGTCTGTCTGTCTGTCTGTCTGTCTGTCTGTCTGTCTGTCTGTCTGTCTGTCTGTCTGTCTGTCTGTCTGTCTGTCTGTCTGTCTGTCTGTCTGTCTGTCTGTCTGTCTGTCTGTCTGTCTGTCTGTCTGTCTGTCTGTCTGTCTGTCTGTCTGTCTGTCTGTCTGTCTGTCTGTCTGTCTGTCTGTCTGTCTGTCTGTCTGTCTGTCTGTCTGTCTGTCTGTCTGTCTGTCTGTCTGTCTGTCTGTCTGTCTGTCTGTCTGTCTGTCTGTCTGTCTGTCTGTCTGTCTGTCTGTCTGTCTGTCTGTCTGTCTGTCTGTCTGTCTGTCTGTCTGTCTGTCTGTCTGTCTGTCTGTCTGTCTGTCTGTCTGTCTGTCTGTCTGTCTGTCTGTCTGTCTGTCTGTCTGTCTGTCTGTCTGTCTGTCTGTCTGTCTGTCTGTCTGTCTGTCTGTCTGTCTGTCTGTCTGTCTGTCTGTCTGTCTGTCTGTCTGTCTGTCTGTCTGTCTGTCTGTCTGTCTGTCTGTCTGTCTGTCTGTCTGTCTGTCTGTCTGTCTGTCTGTCTGTCTGTCTGTCTGTCTGTCTGTCTGTCTGTCTGTCTGTCTGTCTGTCTGTCTGTCTGTCTGTCTGTCTGTCTGTCTGTCTGTCTGTCTGTCTGTCTGTCTGTCTGTCTGTCTGTCTGTCTGTCTGTCTGTCTGTCTGTCTGTCTGTCTGTCTGTCTGTCTGTCTGTCTGTCTGTCTGTCTGTCTGTCTGTCTGTCTGTCTGTCTGTCTGTCTGTCTGTCTGTCTGTCTGTCTGTCTGTCTGTCTGTCTGTCTGTCTGTCTGTCTGTCTGTCTGTCTGTCTGTCTGTCTGTCTGTCTGTCTGTCTGTCTGTCTGTCTGTCTGTCTGTCTGTCTGTCTGTCTGTCTGTCTGTCTGTCTGTCTGTCTGTCTGTCTGTCTGTCTGTCTGTCTGTCTGTCTGTCTGTCTGTCTGTCTGTCTGTCTGTCTGTCTGTCTGTCTGTCTGTCTGTCTGTCTGTCTGTCTGTCTGTCTGTCTGTCTGTCTGTCTGTCTGTCTGTCTGTCTGTCTGTCTGTCTGTCTGTCTGTCTGTCTGTCTGTCTGTCTGTCTGTCTGTCTGTCTGTCTGTCTGTCTGTCTGTCTGTCTGTCTGTCTGTCTGTCTGTCTGTCTGTCTGTCTGTCTGTCTGTCTGTCTGTCTGTCTGTCTGTCTGTCTGTCTGTCTGTCTGTCTGTCTGTCTGTCTGTCTGTCTGTCTGTCTGTCTGTCTGTCTGTCTGTCTGTCTGTCTGTCTGTCTGTCTGTCTGTCTGTCTGTCTGTCTGTCTGTCTGTCTGTCTGTCTGTCTGTCTGTCTGTCTGTCTGTCTGTCTGTCTGTCTGTCTGTCTGTCTGTCTGTCTGTCTGTCTGTCTGTCTGTCTGTCTGTCTGTCTGTCTGTCTGTCTGTCTGTCTGTCTGTCTGTCTGTCTGTCTGTCTGTCTGTCTGTCTGTCTGTCTGTCTGTCTGTCTGTCTGTCTGTCTGTCTGTCTGTCTGTCTGTCTGTCTGTCTGTCTGTCTGTCTGTCTGTCTGTCTGTCTGTCTGTCTGTCTGTCTGTCTGTCTGTCTGTCTGTCTGTCTGTCTGTCTGTCTGTCTGTCTGTCTGTCTGTCTGTCTGTCTGTCTGTCTGTCTGTCTGTCTGTCTGTCTGTCTGTCTGTCTGTCTGTCTGTCTGTCTGTCTGTCTGTCTGTCTGTCTGTCTGTCTGTCTGTCTGTCTGTCTGTCTGTCTGTCTGTCTGTCTGTCTGTCTGTCTGTCTGTCTGTCTGTCTGTCTGTCTGTCTGTCTGTCTGTCTGTCTGTCTGTCTGTCTGTCTGTCTGTCTGTCTGTCTGTCTGTCTGTCTGTCTGTCTGTCTGTCTGTCTGTCTGTCTGTCTGTCTGTCTGTCTGTCTGTCTGTCTGTCTGTCTGTCTGTCTGTCTGTCTGTCTGTCTGTCTGTCTGTCTGTCTGTCTGTCTGTCTGTCTGTCTGTCTGTCTGTCTGTCTGTCTGTCTGTCTGTCTGTCTGTCTGTCTGTCTGTCTGTCTGTCTGTCTGTCTGTCTGTCTGTCTGTCTGTCTGTCTGTCTGTCTGTCTGTCTGTCTGTCTGTCTGTCTGTCTGTCTGTCTGTCTGTCTGTCTGTCTGTCTGTCTGTCTGTCTGTCTGTCTGTCTGTCTGTCTGTCTGTCTGTCTGTCTGTCTGTCTGTCTGTCTGTCTGTCTGTCTGTCTGTCTGTCTGTCTGTCTGTCTGTCTGTCTGTCTGTCTGTCTGTCTGTCTGTCTGTCTGTCTGTCTGTCTGTCTGTCTGTCTGTCTGTCTGTCTGTCTGTCTGTCTGTCTGTCTGTCTGTCTGTCTGTCTGTCTGTCTGTCTGTCTGTCTGTCTGTCTGTCTGTCTGTCTGTCTGTCTGTCTGTCTGTCTGTCTGTCTGTCTGTCTGTCTGTCTGTCTGTCTGTCTGTCTGTCTGTCTGTCTGTCTGTCTGTCTGTCTGTCTGTCTGTCTGTCTGTCTGTCTGTCTGTCTGTCTGTCTGTCTGTCTGTCTGTCTGTCTGTCTGTCTGTCTGTCTGTCTGTCTGTCTGTCTGTCTGTCTGTCTGTCTGTCTGTCTGTCTGTCTGTCTGTCTGTCTGTCTGTCTGTCTGTCTGTCTGTCTGTCTGTCTGTCTGTCTGTCTGTCTGTCTGTCTGTCTGTCTGTCTGTCTGTCTGTCTGTCTGTCTGTCTGTCTGTCTGTCTGTCTGTCTGTCTGTCTGTCTGTCTGTCTGTCTGTCTGTCTGTCTGTCTGTCTGTCTGTCTGTCTGTCTGTCTGTCTGTCTGTCTGTCTGTCTGTCTGTCTGTCTGTCTGTCTGTCTGTCTGTCTGTCTGTCTGTCTGTCTGTCTGTCTGTCTGTCTGTCTGTCTGTCTGTCTGTCTGTCTGTCTGTCTGTCTGTCTGTCTGTCTGTCTGTCTGTCTGTCTGTCTGTCTGTCTGTCTGTCTGTCTGTCTGTCTGTCTGTCTGTCTGTCTGTCTGTCTGTCTGTCTGTCTGTCTGTCTGTCTGTCTGTCTGTCTGTCTGTCTGTCTGTCTGTCTGTCTGTCTGTCTGTCTGTCTGTCTGTCTGTCTGTCTGTCTGTCTGTCTGTCTGTCTGTCTGTCTGTCTGTCTGTCTGTCTGTCTGTCTGTCTGTCTGTCTGTCTGTCTGTCTGTCTGTCTGTCTGTCTGTCTGTCTGTCTGTCTGTCTGTCTGTCTGTCTGTCTGTCTGTCTGTCTGTCTGTCTGTCTGTCTGTCTGTCTGTCTGTCTGTCTGTCTGTCTGTCTGTCTGTCTGTCTGTCTGTCTGTCTGTCTGTCTGTCTGTCTGTCTGTCTGTCTGTCTGTCTGTCTGTCTGTCTGTCTGTCTGTCTGTCTGTCTGTCTGTCTGTCTGTCTGTCTGTCTGTCTGTCTGTCTGTCTGTCTGTCTGTCTGTCTGTCTGTCTGTCTGTCTGTCTGTCTGTCTGTCTGTCTGTCTGTCTGTCTGTCTGTCTGTCTGTCTGTCTGTCTGTCTGTCTGTCTGTCTGTCTGTCTGTCTGTCTGTCTGTCTGTCTGTCTGTCTGTCTGTCTGTCTGTCTGTCTGTCTGTCTGTCTGTCTGTCTGTCTGTCTGTCTGTCTGTCTGTCTGTCTGTCTGTCTGTCTGTCTGTCTGTCTGTCTGTCTGTCTGTCTGTCTGTCTGTCTGTCTGTCTGTCTGTCTGTCTGTCTGTCTGTCTGTCTGTCTGTCTGTCTGTCTGTCTGTCTGTCTGTCTGTCTGTCTGTCTGTCTGTCTGTCTGTCTGTCTGTCTGTCTGTCTGTCTGTCTGTCTGTCTGTCTGTCTGTCTGTCTGTCTGTCTGTCTGTCTGTCTGTCTGTCTGTCTGTCTGTCTGTCTGTCTGTCTGTCTGTCTGTCTGTCTGTCTGTCTGTCTGTCTGTCTGTCTGTCTGTCTGTCTGTCTGTCTGTCTGTCTGTCTGTCTGTCTGTCTGTCTGTCTGTCTGTCTGTCTGTCTGTCTGTCTGTCTGTCTGTCTGTCTGTCTGTCTGTCTGTCTGTCTGTCTGTCTGTCTGTCTGTCTGTCTGTCTGTCTGTCTGTCTGTCTGTCTGTCTGTCTGTCTGTCTGTCTGTCTGTCTGTCTGTCTGTCTGTCTGTCTGTCTGTCTGTCTGTCTGTCTGTCTGTCTGTCTGTCTGTCTGTCTGTCTGTCTGTCTGTCTGTCTGTCTGTCTGTCTGTCTGTCTGTCTGTCTGTCTGTCTGTCTGTCTGTCTGTCTGTCTGTCTGTCTGTCTGTCTGTCTGTCTGTCTGTCTGTCTGTCTGTCTGTCTGTCTGTCTGTCTGTCTGTCTGTCTGTCTGTCTGTCTGTCTGTCTGTCTGTCTGTCTGTCTGTCTGTCTGTCTGTCTGTCTGTCTGTCTGTCTGTCTGTCTGTCTGTCTGTCTGTCTGTCTGTCTGTCTGTCTGTCTGTCTGTCTGTCTGTCTGTCTGTCTGTCTGTCTGTCTGTCTGTCTGTCTGTCTGTCTGTCTGTCTGTCTGTCTGTCTGTCTGTCTGTCTGTCTGTCTGTCTGTCTGTCTGTCTGTCTGTCTGTCTGTCTGTCTGTCTGTCTGTCTGTCTGTCTGTCTGTCTGTCTGTCTGTCTGTCTGTCTGTCTGTCTGTCTGTCTGTCTGTCTGTCTGTCTGTCTGTCTGTCTGTCTGTCTGTCTGTCTGTCTGTCTGTCTGTCTGTCTGTCTGTCTGTCTGTCTGTCTGTCTGTCTGTCTGTCTGTCTGTCTGTCTGTCTGTCTGTCTGTCTGTCTGTCTGTCTGTCTGTCTGTCTGTCTGTCTGTCTGTCTGTCTGTCTGTCTGTCTGTCTGTCTGTCTGTCTGTCTGTCTGTCTGTCTGTCTGTCTGTCTGTCTGTCTGTCTGTCTGTCTGTCTGTCTGTCTGTCTGTCTGTCTGTCTGTCTGTCTGTCTGTCTGTCTGTCTGTCTGTCTGTCTGTCTGTCTGTCTGTCTGTCTGTCTGTCTGTCTGTCTGTCTGTCTGTCTGTCTGTCTGTCTGTCTGTCTGTCTGTCTGTCTGTCTGTCTGTCTGTCTGTCTGTCTGTCTGTCTGTCTGTCTGTCTGTCTGTCTGTCTGTCTGTCTGTCTGTCTGTCTGTCTGTCTGTCTGTCTGTCTGTCTGTCTGTCTGTCTGTCTGTCTGTCTGTCTGTCTGTCTGTCTGTCTGTCTGTCTGTCTGTCTGTCTGTCTGTCTGTCTGTCTG
The DNA here is from genome assembly GCA_015888305.1 of Antheraea pernyi. Lineage (NCBI taxonomy): Eukaryota > Metazoa > Arthropoda > Insecta > Lepidoptera > Saturniidae > Antheraea > Antheraea pernyi. The sequence continues at coordinate 49,260 of MU167206.1, read as the reverse complement.
TCTGTCTGTCTGTCTGTCTGTCTGTCTGTCTGTCTGTCTGTCTGTCTGTCTGTCTGTCTGTCTGTCTGTCTGTCTGTCTGTCTGTCTGTCTGTCTGTCTGTCTGTCTGTCTGTCTGTCTGTCTGTCTGTCTGTCTGTCTGTCTGTCTGTCTGTCTGTCTGTCTGTCTGTCTGTCTGTCTGTCTGTCTGTCTGTCTGTCTGTCTGTCTGTCTGTCTGTCTGTCTGTCTGTCTGTCTGTCTGTCTGTCTGTCTGTCTGTCTGTCTGTCTGTCTGTCTGTCTGTCTGTCTGTCTGTCTGTCTGTCTGTCTGTCTGTCTGTCTGTCTGTCTGTCTGTCTGTCTGTCTGTCTGTCTGTCTGTCTGTCTGTCTGTCTGTCTGTCTGTCTGTCTGTCTGTCTGTCTGTCTGTCTGTCTGTCTGTCTGTCTGTCTGTCTGTCTGTCTGTCTGTCTGTCTGTCTGTCTGTCTGTCTGTCTGTCTGTCTGTCTGTCTGTCTGTCTGTCTGTCTGTCTGTCTGTCTGTCTGTCTGTCTGTCTGTCTGTCTGTCTGTCTGTCTGTCTGTCTGTCTGTCTGTCTGTCTGTCTGTCTGTCTGTCTGTCTGTCTGTCTGTCTGTCTGTCTGTCTGTCTGTCTGTCTGTCTGTCTGTCTGTCTGTCTGTCTGTCTGTCTGTCTGTCTGTCTGTCTGTCTGTCTGTCTGTCTGTCTGTCTGTCTGTCTGTCTGTCTGTCTGTCTGTCTGTCTGTCTGTCTGTCTGTCTGTCTGTCTGTCTGTCTGTCTGTCTGTCTGTCTGTCTGTCTGTCTGTCTGTCTGTCTGTCTGTCTGTCTGTCTGTCTGTCTGTCTGTCTGTCTGTCTGTCTGTCTGTCTGTCTGTCTGTCTGTCTGTCTGTCTGTCTGTCTGTCTGTCTGTCTGTCTGTCTGTCTGTCTGTCTGTCTGTCTGTCTGTCTGTCTGTCTGTCTGTCTGTCTGTCTGTCTGTCTGTCTGTCTGTCTGTCTGTCTGTCTGTCTGTCTGTCTGTCTGTCTGTCTGTCTGTCTGTCTGTCTGTCTGTCTGTCTGTCTGTCTGTCTGTCTGTCTGTCTGTCTGTCTGTCTGTCTGTCTGTCTGTCTGTCTGTCTGTCTGTCTGTCTGTCTGTCTGTCTGTCTGTCTGTCTGTCTGTCTGTCTGTCTGTCTGTCTGTCTGTCTGTCTGTCTGTCTGTCTGTCTGTCTGTCTGTCTGTCTGTCTGTCTGTCTGTCTGTCTGTCTGTCTGTCTGTCTGTCTGTCTGTCTGTCTGTCTGTCTGTCTGTCTGTCTGTCTGTCTGTCTGTCTGTCTGTCTGTCTGTCTGTCTGTCTGTCTGTCTGTCTGTCTGTCTGTCTGTCTGTCTGTCTGTCTGTCTGTCTGTCTGTCTGTCTGTCTGTCTGTCTGTCTGTCTGTCTGTCTGTCTGTCTGTCTGTCTGTCTGTCTGTCTGTCTGTCTGTCTGTCTGTCTGTCTGTCTGTCTGTCTGTCTGTCTGTCTGTCTGTCTGTCTGTCTGTCTGTCTGTCTGTCTGTCTGTCTGTCTGTCTGTCTGTCTGTCTGTCTGTCTGTCTGTCTGTCTGTCTGTCTGTCTGTCTGTCTGTCTGTCTGTCTGTCTGTCTGTCTGTCTGTCTGTCTGTCTGTCTGTCTGTCTGTCTGTCTGTCTGTCTGTCTGTCTGTCTGTCTGTCTGTCTGTCTGTCTGTCTGTCTGTCTGTCTGTCTGTCTGTCTGTCTGTCTGTCTGTCTGTCTGTCTGTCTGTCTGTCTGTCTGTCTGTCTGTCTGTCTGTCTGTCTGTCTGTCTGTCTGTCTGTCTGTCTGTCTGTCTGTCTGTCTGTCTGTCTGTCTGTCTGTCTGTCTGTCTGTCTGTCTGTCTGTCTGTCTGTCTGTCTGTCTGTCTGTCTGTCTGTCTGTCTGTCTGTCTGTCTGTCTGTCTGTCTGTCTGTCTGTCTGTCTGTCTGTCTGTCTGTCTGTCTGTCTGTCTGTCTGTCTGTCTGTCTGTCTGTCTGTCTGTCTGTCTGTCTGTCTGTCTGTCTGTCTGTCTGTCTGTCTGTCTGTCTGTCTGTCTGTCTGTCTGTCTGTCTGTCTGTCTGTCTGTCTGTCTGTCTGTCTGTCTGTCTGTCTGTCTGTCTGTCTGTCTGTCTGTCTGTCTGTCTGTCTGTCTGTCTGTCTGTCTGTCTGTCTGTCTGTCTGTCTGTCTGTCTGTCTGTCTGTCTGTCTGTCTGTCTGTCTGTCTGTCTGTCTGTCTGTCTGTCTGTCTGTCTGTCTGTCTGTCTGTCTGTCTGTCTGTCTGTCTGTCTGTCTGTCTGTCTGTCTGTCTGTCTGTCTGTCTGTCTGTCTGTCTGTCTGTCTGTCTGTCTGTCTGTCTGTCTGTCTGTCTGTCTGTCTGTCTGTCTGTCTGTCTGTCTGTCTGTCTGTCTGTCTGTCTGTCTGTCTGTCTGTCTGTCTGTCTGTCTGTCTGTCTGTCTGTCTGTCTGTCTGTCTGTCTGTCTGTCTGTCTGTCTGTCTGTCTGTCTGTCTGTCTGTCTGTCTGTCTGTCTGTCTGTCTGTCTGTCTGTCTGTCTGTCTGTCTGTCTGTCTGTCTGTCTGTCTGTCTGTCTGTCTGTCTGTCTGTCTGTCTGTCTGTCTGTCTGTCTGTCTGTCTGTCTGTCTGTCTGTCTGTCTGTCTGTCTGTCTGTCTGTCTGTCTGTCTGTCTGTCTGTCTGTCTGTCTGTCTGTCTGTCTGTCTGTCTGTCTGTCTGTCTGTCTGTCTGTCTGTCTGTCTGTCTGTCTGTCTGTCTGTCTGTCTGTCTGTCTGTCTGTCTGTCTGTCTGTCTGTCTGTCTGTCTGTCTGTCTGTCTGTCTGTCTGTCTGTCTGTCTGTCTGTCTGTCTGTCTGTCTGTCTGTCTGTCTGTCTGTCTGTCTGTCTGTCTGTCTGTCTGTCTGTCTGTCTGTCTGTCTGTCTGTCTGTCTGTCTGTCTGTCTGTCTGTCTGTCTGTCTGTCTGTCTGTCTGTCTGTCTGTCTGTCTGTCTGTCTGTCTGTCTGTCTGTCTGTCTGTCTGTCTGTCTGTCTGTCTGTCTGTCTGTCTGTCTGTCTGTCTGTCTGTCTGTCTGTCTGTCTGTCTGTCTGTCTGTCTGTCTGTCTGTCTGTCTGTCTGTCTGTCTGTCTGTCTGTCTGTCTGTCTGTCTGTCTGTCTGTCTGTCTGTCTGTCTGTCTGTCTGTCTGTCTGTCTGTCTGTCTGTCTGTCTGTCTGTCTGTCTGTCTGTCTGTCTGTCTGTCTGTCTGTCTGTCTGTCTGTCTGTCTGTCTGTCTGTCTGTCTGTCTGTCTGTCTGTCTGTCTGTCTGTCTGTCTGTCTGTCTGTCTGTCTGTCTGTCTGTCTGTCTGTCTGTCTGTCTGTCTGTCTGTCTGTCTGTCTGTCTGTCTGTCTGTCTGTCTGTCTGTCTGTCTGTCTGTCTGTCTGTCTGTCTGTCTGTCTGTCTGTCTGTCTGTCTGTCTGTCTGTCTGTCTGTCTGTCTGTCTGTCTGTCTGTCTGTCTGTCTGTCTGTCTGTCTGTCTGTCTGTCTGTCTGTCTGTCTGTCTGTCTGTCTGTCTGTCTGTCTGTCTGTCTGTCTGTCTGTCTGTCTGTCTGTCTGTCTGTCTGTCTGTCTGTCTGTCTGTCTGTCTGTCTGTCTGTCTGTCTGTCTGTCTGTCTGTCTGTCTGTCTGTCTGTCTGTCTGTCTGTCTGTCTGTCTGTCTGTCTGTCTGTCTGTCTGTCTGTCTGTCTGTCTGTCTGTCTGTCTGTCTGTCTGTCTGTCTGTCTGTCTGTCTGTCTGTCTGTCTGTCTGTCTGTCTGTCTGTCTGTCTGTCTGTCTGTCTGTCTGTCTGTCTGTCTGTCTGTCTGTCTGTCTGTCTGTCTGTCTGTCTGTCTGTCTGTCTGTCTGTCTGTCTGTCTGTCTGTCTGTCTGTCTGTCTGTCTGTCTGTCTGTCTGTCTGTCTGTCTGTCTGTCTGTCTGTCTGTCTGTCTGTCTGTCTGTCTGTCTGTCTGTCTGTCTGTCTGTCTGTCTGTCTGTCTGTCTGTCTGTCTGTCTGTCTGTCTGTCTGTCTGTCTGTCTGTCTGTCTGTCTGTCTGTCTGTCTGTCTGTCTGTCTGTCTGTCTGTCTGTCTGTCTGTCTGTCTGTCTGTCTGTCTGTCTGTCTGTCTGTCTGTCTGTCTGTCTGTCTGTCTGTCTGTCTGTCTGTCTGTCTGTCTGTCTGTCTGTCTGTCTGTCTGTCTGTCTGTCTGTCTGTCTGTCTGTCTGTCTGTCTGTCTGTCTGTCTGTCTGTCTGTCTGTCTGTCTGTCTGTCTGTCTGTCTGTCTGTCTGTCTGTCTGTCTGTCTGTCTGTCTGTCTGTCTGTCTGTCTGTCTGTCTGTCTGTCTGTCTGTCTGTCTGTCTGTCTGTCTGTCTGTCTGTCTGTCTGTCTGTCTGTCTGTCTGTCTGTCTGTCTGTCTGTCTGTCTGTCTGTCTGTCTGTCTGTCTGTCTGTCTGTCTGTCTGTCTGTCTGTCTGTCTGTCTGTCTGTCTGTCTGTCTGTCTGTCTGTCTGTCTGTCTGTCTGTCTGTCTGTCTGTCTGTCTGTCTGTCTGTCTGTCTGTCTGTCTGTCTGTCTGTCTGTCTGTCTGTCTGTCTGTCTGTCTGTCTGTCTGTCTGTCTGTCTGTCTGTCTGTCTGTCTGTCTGTCTGTCTGTCTGTCTGTCTGTCTGTCTGTCTGTCTGTCTGTCTGTCTGTCTGTCTGTCTGTCTGTCTGTCTGTCTGTCTGTCTGTCTGTCTGTCTGTCTGTCTGTCTGTCTGTCTGTCTGTCTGTCTGTCTGTCTGTCTGTCTGTCTGTCTGTCTGTCTGTCTGTCTGTCTGTCTGTCTGTCTGTCTGTCTGTCTGTCTGTCTGTCTGTCTGTCTGTCTGTCTGTCTGTCTGTCTGTCTGTCTGTCTGTCTGTCTGTCTGTCTGTCTGTCTGTCTGTCTGTCTGTCTGTCTGTCTGTCTGTCTGTCTGTCTGTCTGTCTGTCTGTCTGTCTGTCTGTCTGTCTGTCTGTCTGTCTGTCTGTCTGTCTGTCTGTCTGTCTGTCTGTCTGTCTGTCTGTCTGTCTGTCTGTCTGTCTGTCTGTCTGTCTGTCTGTCTGTCTGTCTGTCTGTCTGTCTGTCTGTCTGTCTGTCTGTCTGTCTGTCTGTCTGTCTGTCTGTCTGTCTGTCTGTCTGTCTGTCTGTCTGTCTGTCTGTCTGTCTGTCTGTCTGTCTGTCTGTCTGTCTGTCTGTCTGTCTGTCTGTCTGTCTGTCTGTCTGTCTGTCTGTCTGTCTGTCTGTCTGTCTGTCTGTCTGTCTGTCTGTCTGTCTGTCTGTCTGTCTGTCTGTCTGTCTGTCTGTCTGTCTGTCTGTCTGTCTGTCTGTCTGTCTGTCTGTCTGTCTGTCTGTCTGTCTGTCTGTCTGTCTGTCTGTCTGTCTGTCTGTCTGTCTGTCTGTCTGTCTGTCTGTCTGTCTGTCTGTCTGTCTGTCTGTCTGTCTGTCTGTCTGTCTGTCTGTCTGTCTGTCTGTCTGTCTGTCTGTCTGTCTGTCTGTCTGTCTGTCTGTCTGTCTGTCTGTCTGTCTGTCTGTCTGTCTGTCTGTCTGTCTGTCTGTCTGTCTGTCTGTCTGTCTGTCTGTCTGTCTGTCTGTCTGTCTGTCTGTCTGTCTGTCTGTCTGTCTGTCTGTCTGTCTGTCTGTCTGTCTGTCTGTCTGTCTGTCTGTCTGTCTGTCTGTCTGTCTGTCTGTCTGTCTGTCTGTCTGTCTGTCTGTCTGTCTGTCTGTCTGTCTGTCTGTCTGTCTGTCTGTCTGTCTGTCTGTCTGTCTGTCTGTCTGTCTGTCTGTCTGTCTGTCTGTCTGTCTGTCTGTCTGTCTGTCTGTCTGTCTGTCTGTCTGTCTGTCTGTCTGTCTGTCTGTCTGTCTGTCTGTCTGTCTGTCTGTCTGTCTGTCTGTCTGTCTGTCTGTCTGTCTGTCTGTCTGTCTGTCTGTCTGTCTGTCTGTCTGTCTGTCTGTCTGTCTGTCTGTCTGTCTGTCTGTCTGTCTGTCTGTCTGTCTGTCTGTCTGTCTGTCTGTCTGTCTGTCTGTCTGTCTGTCTGTCTGTCTGTCTGTCTGTCTGTCTGTCTGTCTGTCTGTCTGTCTGTCTGTCTGTCTGTCTGTCTGTCTGTCTGTCTGTCTGTCTGTCTGTCTGTCTGTCTGTCTGTCTGTCTGTCTGTCTGTCTGTCTGTCTGTCTGTCTGTCTGTCTGTCTGTCTGTCTGTCTGTCTGTCTGTCTGTCTGTCTGTCTGTCTGTCTGTCTGTCTGTCTGTCTGTCTGTCTGTCTGTCTGTCTGTCTGTCTGTCTGTCTGTCTGTCTGTCTGTCTGTCTGTCTGTCTGTCTGTCTGTCTGTCTGTCTGTCTGTCTGTCTGTCTGTCTGTCTGTCTGTCTGTCTGTCTGTCTGTCTGTCTGTCTGTCTGTCTGTCTGTCTGTCTGTCTGTCTGTCTGTCTGTCTGTCTGTCTGTCTGTCTGTCTGTCTGTCTGTCTGTCTGTCTGTCTGTCTGTCTGTCTGTCTGTCTGTCTGTCTGTCTGTCTGTCTGTCTGTCTGTCTGTCTGTCTGTCTGTCTGTCTGTCTGTCTGTCTGTCTGTCTGTCTGTCTGTCTGTCTGTCTGTCTGTCTGTCTGTCTGTCTGTCTGTCTGTCTGTCTGTCTGTCTGTCTGTCCCTGTGAACGCGCATCACTCGGAAAGTACTGAACCGATTTTGACGAAACTTGGCACAGTGATAACTAATGTTACGAGATTACATTTAGGATACTTTTTGTCCCATAAAACGCAATGGATTCTCCAGGATCTGCCTGTTTGTCTGTCCCTTTAAACACGTATTACTCTGAAAGTACTGAACCAATTTAGACGAAATTTGGCACAGTAATAACCAATATTACAAGGTTACATCTAGGATACTTTTTATCTTATAAAACGCAAGGGATTCTCCAGGATAACGGACGAAAGTAAAAAAAATGTAGTTCATGATATTCTTGACGAATTTTGGTAAATTTTCTTTGTGCTATATATAGCAGACAGATTAGCTAAAAAATTAAGCTATATTTCCATATGCTACTTCAAAAAAAAATATACCAAAAAAAACGACCACCGTGATTCGAACCGTCGGCCCCGTCGAAACATTTAAAGCCCCGTACGTTACAACTGAGCTACGCCTACATGACATTTCTGTACGTAATTATCGACCACTTATGAAACATTTATGTAGACGAAACTGTCACTTATGTTGTTACATTTATTTCATTGTATAAAAAAATTTTTGCTAAACAAAGGTGACAAGATTTATTTATTTATCTATACTATAATAAAACTGTAACAAAGCCAAATCTGTACATTACAAGGTTACATTTAGGATACTTTTTGACCCATAAAACGCAAGGGGTTCTCCATGATAACTAAAGAAAAGAAATTAGTTAATGTAACTAGACTTTTTTGCGACACTTTAGTATAAGAGCCAGCAACGTTGGAAGAACGAGAATTTGAGAAAAGTTGGTTCTTTAATATGAAGATATATTATGCCCTTCCAAACACGATTCAGGATACCTGGTAGCCGGTTAACGTTGTATTTTTTAATGCGAATTACACCTTTACAGATCAACATTTTGATTTATAAATAATTTAAGGAACATTTTTTGTCAGTAACTTTTATAAGTTTAACGTTTATACGTTATTAAAAACATGAATTTTTCACTGCCAGACAATTTTGTTATTGACAATAATGTGCCTGGTGATATTCTTTATAAACAAAATAATTCATTTCAAACCATTTTATTTTTTCCCTTGCAAAGAACATATTTCATTTTGTTAACCAGGCTCTTCCATAATTATGGCTATCTTTATTATACAGCCAGTGTTGCGCTAAGCTAGAGTTATAACTAAGTTATTCTATACATAGGTTTTGGTAGGGGGTAGAGCCACGCTGAAGCTATTACTGGTTTCAGGATGAATGGGTCGGCTCGCCCGGGGTAGTACCACCCTCTAACAAAAAGCCGACGGGAAGTAACAATGCTTGCATTAGTGCGTTTCGTTCGATTAGTGAGAGCACCGGAGAGGCCCACCTCTCTTCCCCTTCCTCCTCTCCCCTTCCGCTTCCTCCCCCTCCAACACAGGTTGGCAAGGCACTTACGACTCTCCTGGTGTTGCAAGTGTCTATGGACGGTAGTTATTACTTAACACCAGGTGACCCACCTGTCCGTTTGCCTCCTATGACATAAAAAAATACATTATATTTTTAATTTACCCTTTTTTATGTTGAAATAAAATAATATTAAAAAAAAGTGTGTGTGTGTACTTATGTACACGCATTAGAAGTTATACTTCTTTGGCGTAACAAGTAAAAATCTTTTCAAAAATTTTATCTTGCGCCTTATTCTACGTTTGTAGAAAAAACGACACTAACAATAAAAAAAAGGTATTTAATACAATGAAAGTTTTAATATAAAGAAATACAAACAACAAATACAAAGAAACAAAATGTTGACTATAGCTAACTTCAGGGTGTCGGTTTTTCGTGACGGTGTGTGCGCGCAACGTAAAAATTTACTCTCATCATTTTTTTGTTACGGTGTGCGCGTTCATCGTAAAAATTTACTCTCATCATTTTTTTGTTACGGTGTGCGCGTTCATCGTAAAAATTTACTCTCATCATTTTTTTGTTACGGTGTGCGCGTTCATCGTAAAAATTTACTCTCATCATTTTTTTGTTACGGTGTGCGCGTTCATCGTAAAAATTTACTCTCATCATTTTTCCCTAACGCGCCAAAAGAAATATAACTTCAATAAAATTACAGATATCTTAACATGGTTTGAACATACTTCTTTATTTACAAAAAATTGCATCGGGCACATTATTGTTAATATCAAAAATGTCTGGCAATAATAAATTCACGTTTTAGTAGCGTTTAAAAGTTAGTGAAAAACAAAACATTCTAAAATTATATAAAGTTCAATATTTTTGCCTGTAAAGGTTTACCGGCAGCCAATTCGCTGTCGAAACCGTTGCCTAGCTCTTAGACAAATAGTCACAGGCAAGTGACAGATGACACATGTTGCTCATATCTTTTTAATATTTATGTTTTTCTTTAATACAATGTAGTGTGAAAAAGTTTTAATACAAGTTGAAAATAGTTATTATGTCATTCAGTGTTTAATTTATCATTATTTATTTTTTGAATATATTTTAACGTTTAAATTACAATTTAACTTTATCAACTTGATATTTTATAATGTAAACTATACTGAGCGTATAGTAAACGCCTACAAAAAAGGGAAAGGAACTACGTTCCAACTGGAGGTCCATGGACCTCTCAAGCTTTTTTTACATTACTGCCAATATGCGTAGGTTAGTTTTTATTTTAATTGAACCCGGTAGATGATGTTACGAACGGGTTGTAGGCTTATTGGGATAGAAGTTACTGGGACAACGTACTGGGACGACATTTATCGGCAATATATGTAGGTTTTTTGTTATCTTAATTGGACCTGGTAGGTGATGCTGCGAACGGGTTCAAAGCATATTTTAAAATATTTGTCACATACCAACTGGGTATATGTTTGAGTGAGTCCCTGGATATTTGGGATTCACAATTTGAAACAGTAGGTATCGCTGCAATCGGGTTTTGAGATGTATTTAGATTTTTCGCGTTTAAAAGTACAATCGAAACCGGTAATAACCGATTTGGTGCAGACGAAGTCGCACGGGTCAGCTAGTTCAGAATATAAGTCATTAAAAAAATCAAAATAGAACACGGTTATTTCATTGTTTTGAGTTCTCACTTCTCTAGGAAGATTTTTTTTTTCTCGATCTGACTACGCTATTGACCTAGCAAGGTCTTAACAGCTTCACCGGACTACTAAGGCGAGCGCTTAAGGCACTCAGCCGATTTTATTTGGGCAACCAGCTCAAGGGTGCACGGCACACCTCGGCTTGGCTGTTGCCTGTTCATGCAATTCGCGACCTAACAAAGCTAACCTAAGTTAAAGCTAAGCTATTCATACATACATGAGTTGTTGAAACATGTATGTGTACCAAGCATACATATCTCAACAACTCTTATGTGTATTTTGTATAGGAAATGATTCTACAACAGCCAAGCCGAGGTGTGCCGTGCACCCTTGAGCTGGTTGCCCAAATAAAATCGGCTGAGTGCCTTAAGCGCTCGCCTTAGTAGTCCGGTGAAGCTGTTAAGACCTTGCTAGGTCAATAGCGTAGTCAGTTCGAGAAAAAAAAAAAAAATGATCTGCACGCACTCGTATGTGGAAGTTATTGTAAGGCAAAGCTCTGCCCGGATAAATAGTCACAGTGCCTTCAGAGTGTTTATTGGTTTTCCTGACTGACTGGCTGATTAAACGTATTGTGTAACATGATATATAGTCTTTAGCCTTTCTCGATAAATTAATTATCAAACACTGAAAGAATTTTTCAAATCGGGCCAGTAGTTCTTGAGATTAGCGCGTTCAACCAAACTAACTTCCAGCTTTATAATATTAGTATAGATATATACATATATAGTATAAAACAAAGTCCCCTACCGTGTCTGTCTGTCCGTCTGTCTGTTCGCGATAAACTCAAATATTACTGAACGGATTTTCACTAGTGTATAGATTGATTCATGAAGAACGTTACGATATATAATTTGCCAAGTATTTTTTTTTTTATAAACAGGGCACGACAACGTCTGTCGTGCCCACTAGTTATAACTATAATTATACAAAATAGTATTAACCATCATTGTCTTAAGTAAATGAAATTTGTAAAGTATGTATTAGAATTTATTCAAATCTGATTGTTCAACCCGGCTTTGCAGGGCTATACGAAGGAAACGATGACAAATTGGGTACCATTACAATACGGTCGTGTAATAAAATAAAATGGCGCCCGAATAACTGAACGTCAATTTTGTCAATATTTCTATAAATCTCAGTACTTTAATCATTGAATCGGCTTTTATGGAGACATTTTGAGCGTACTTTTTCGCTTTCCCCTATGATTTTTTAAACGCTCTCTTTTATACAAACCTTGTCTTGACATTATAAACACAATAAAGGAAAAAATAACCTATTAATTGAACTCTTTCGGAAACGATGTGCTTACGTACACTGGGCTATTTATTTATATTAATAAAAATCCGTCCTTTGCCTCAAGCTGTAATCAATTTCCGTGCTAAATCTACATATAAATAGGCAGCCGGGAAGCGGTTAAAAACATCTCTCTCCTCTAATTCTCCAACCGATTTTATTCATTCTTTTTTTTAATTTGTAGCTATTGACGAGCATTAGTGTTATCAAAAATTGGAAGTTCGACCACTGGACGAGCGCTCATTTTATTAAAATCCATCCCCAGTCATTCGAAATTGTTCATTGCACTTCTTCAGAGGTTTTTTGTTGGTGGTAGAACCACGTCGAAGCTATTATTGGTTTTAGCATGAATGGGTCTGCTCGCTCTCACAGAAAACCGACGTGAAGTAACAGTGCTTGCAATGTTGCATTTCGTTCGGTCAGTGAGAGCGCCGGAGGACCACCTCCCCTCAACCCCCCTTTCGTTCGGTCAGTGAGAGCGCCGGAGGCCCACCTCCCCTCAACCCCCCTCTCCCCTGCACTCCCCTCTCCTCTCCCCATCCCTCCCTTTTCCAAACACAGGCTGGCAACGCACTTTCGACTCCCCTGGTGTTGTTAGTGTCTATGGACGGTGGTGATCACTTAACATCAGGTTACCCACTTGTTCGTTTGCCTGCTAAGACATAGAAAAAAAAAGAAGACTCTCATTAAAATGTGATGACGTCACAAGCAATACTACGACATTACGTCACGTTTGAATACAAAGAGCACTTTCCTATGATCAAAGCAATACGCATCTATTCAGACGGCTCGTATTCAGAGGTGCTCTGACGTAAATGTTTAACAGACTGTGATAATGTGGTTCTCGACGAATTATAACGGAAGTTATCTGTTTACCGACGGGTTAGGAAATCGTTCGCTCTGTGTTCTATTATCGCGGATTCAAAATGGGAAACGTTGGGTATGATATATTATCTCTTAGGTTCAGAAACTCACCGGTTGTCTCTGTCACTTAATAAATAAAAGACAGAGACAGAAATAATGTTTATTGTGAAGTATTATAAATGCGAATAGGTGATATTTATTTAACACAAAAGATTAATATTTAGTAAACAACACTAGCACGGTTAGTTGCTTGCAAAAAAGTTGTACTTAGCTAAGGCCAGCTCCATCCTAATTATTTCCATAAGAATGAGTCTACTACAACAAAACCTAAGTTTAAAAAAAGGTTCTTTGCGTAAACTTCTATTCTGTATTGTTTTTATTTGGCTCTTTGGATGACAGGTTTATCGATTACTGTTCCAATCGATTGGCGTAAAAGACGGACATAGAGATGAATGTGTATACAGGTGGTAAAAACAGATGTAACACCCTCCATAGTGAGATTTTCTTTATATTTTTTGTGTATTTGTAACAACTGACGAGGTTTACCATTACAGATATTAAAAAGAAATAGCAATAGCTATCTATTTTATACCAAAGACGAGTATAAAACCTTATTGGTGTAATAACAAAAAAGTTAAATACGTATTAAACCCTGGCTTTAAAAAGGTCTCCTATTAATTGCACCGCGGTCGCTGAATGTTCGCCATCTTGCTCTTTTGTCTCGCTTCAGTAACGTTAGGTTAGACTTGCGAAAAAGGATAACGCGAACTTGCTAGGGCGAGCGCGGTGCATTTATTAGGAAACTTTTTTAAACCAAGTATTTAATACGTATTTAACTTTTTTGTAATAACACGGTATTGGTCTCAATTCGTTATACTTCACAACTCTGACGTTCATCAATCTTTATACAATCTTTGATAAAAGAAAACACTCAATCATATGGAAATTTTAGAAAAATAATAAATTATTATCAAATTTCGAATTATCAAACTACTCAACGACCACTAATTATTATAAAGTTTCATCATAATTCATTAAATATCAGTACATATGCGTATAATAAGAACGTAAATCTAACGTGACTGTATCTTTCAGATTTATCTAAAAAAATAATTGTTGCAGGTGTCTTGAAATAAGTAATAAAAGAAATTTCAATCATTTTTAGAAAGGTCTGTATATCTACATGTCTATCAGTCTGTCTTTCTATCTGTCACGTACACGATAAGAAAAGAAGAAAGAAGAAAAGAAGAAGAAAACTCACTAAGAAAACCATAAAGCATATCCTCGAGTACCATTTAGTCTTGGTTTCATTAAAATCGGTTAACTCTATCAAAAGTTATTGTAATTTTAATGACGACGCGACTTAAGTACGAGAGACTTTCAGATGTTTTATTAGTCCATAAGTTGTTTCATTTGTAATCCCAATAGTCACAAAGATTACAAGAATTAACCAAGCTACTGTTATCACCCACCTCCGGTGCCGCTGCATCACATTCAAGAGACGAGACTACAACACGACCGGAACATTGATATTAGCGCCACCAGATTATAAATATACATCGACACTAGCGCCAACATATTAGAGATACACATTGACAATAGCGCCACCATATTAAAGATACATAAATAAGAATTGTTAATATTATATAGATTTTAATAAGACTTAAATAAGAATGGATATCATTATATAGAATTGAATCATTAGTTTGATCATTATTAATAATGGTATATTCTTTGACTTCATAGTTCGGCCATGAAAGGCAAGATGTCGCTGATCTACATGTCGAAACAGATTAGTGAACACATTAGAGATACATAAATAAGGATAATTATATAAAATTGTTGTATAGCTTAAATAACATTAATTTGTTCATACTTTATTATTTTTGTGTTACTTAAATTATTTTGCGGAATTATGTATAAATAGTAATCGCTTTGACTTATATAGATGGGCCTTTAAAAGGCAAGATGTCAGTGATATCTAGGCATTCTTATATTGTACGAAGTATTGTAAGGCGAAGCTCTGGCCAAATAAATAGTGACAGTATCTACGAAGTATTTATTGCCATTCCTGACTGCACCGACTCTATACGTAATTAGTGTAATACTACAATATTTTCGCTAATTTTTGTACACACTATCTCAAAAAGTAAACCCTGTTTATTATAGGTATAACCAATAAAAACCACTCAAACGATATAACGAACAAAATCGTCCGTGTCTTCGCAAAGAGAGAACACTCGTGTCCGTTTTCGACGCTAAAGCTATTTTGTATTGACAGAACAAGATCAATTTGACTTTCAAAAGAATGCTTTACATAAAATGAAACTTTCACGGGCTTTGTTTGAAGTCATTTTATATCGAGAGTCGCGATCATTCAAACAATTTCAATTTTGCCTCTCCGTTCAAAAGGTTTAACGTCAGAGCGCGATGTTATAATTGACTATCGATTTGTAAAAATGTAAATGTTTTGTTCTTATGACTGAGTATTTATTTTCCGCCTTTGGATATGAGTTATTGACTATTTGTATAAACATATTTCTACAGCAGATATTATCTTGCACAAAAGAATTTCAACGTTTCCGGGTGTCCGGCGTCTGGTCACAATTTTTTTAAATATTATAATAGGCAAACGAACAGGTGGGTCACCTGATGTTAAGTGATCACCACCGTCCATAGATACTTGCAACACTTGGCGAGTCGTATGTGCGTTGCCAGCATGTTTTTGAGGTAGAGGGGAGTGGGGGATGGAGGAGGCGGAGAACGGGGAAGGGGAGAGGAGATGGGTATCCTGCTCTCTCACTGATAGCCGACCCATTCATGCTGAAACAAATAATAGTTTCAGCGTGGCTCTACCACCATAAAAAGCTATTACTGGTTTCAGCATGAATGGGTCGGTTCGCCCGGGGTAGTACCACCCTCTCACAGAAAACCGACGTGAAGTAACAGTGCTTGCATTGTTGCGTTTCGTTCGGTCAGTGAGAGCGCCGGAGACCCATCTCCCCTCCCCTCTCCTCTCTCCTCTCCCTTTCCCTCCCCTAACCTTTCCCTCCGAAAGATGGCAACGCACTTACGACTCCTCTGGGGTTGTTAGTGTGCATGGATGGTGGTGATCACTTAACAGCAGGTGAC
>MU167206.1:0-33999 GCA_015888305.1 Antheraea pernyi | reverse complement strand
GCTCAGTCCCGCTTTCGGGGATAACTCAATCGTGCGTGCATTTTGTTTGTTTTTTTTTTTATATTCAGAATAAGATTCAACCATTTAATGATAGGGTAAATCTTATTTAAAATATCATATTATTGATAGGTGGTAGAGCCACGCTGTAGGTGGTAGAGCACGGTGGTTTCAGCATGAATGGGTCGGCTCTTGTAATAACTTGTAGCTTTACAAATAAGTTCGGGTAATTGTAATATATCAGACAAAAAAGGTTTTTATATAGAATACAGGTTTCACGTATACTTTACAGTTTCTTATAAAAACAAATAGCTAAATCAAAATGGAAATTCCATGGAGAAAATGTCCACTTTTTACAGGTAGTTAAATGATAGGGTCGGTCGGAAGACAATGTGAAACAAAAACTATTAGCCGGTAAGATTATTGCCTAGTTGTAGACGGAACGCGGAGGTGAGGGGCACAGGAGCAACCCAGGGAACACTGGAAAGACATTTCTCGCCAATATATGTATATAGGATAGTTTTTATTTCCGTTGAACCCGGTAGCACGCAGCACGCAATCGGGTTCTATTTATTTAAGAAGATTTTTCGCTTACCAACTAGGTATGTATTTGAGTGGGTTTTGGATAGTTTAGATGCACAATTGGACCCGGTATGTGACGCTGCAATCGCCCATGGTATGACCACCCTCTCACAGAAAACCGACGTGCTTGCATTGTTGCGCTTCGTTCGGTCAGTGAGGGCGCCGTAGGCCCACCTCCCCTCCCACTTTCCCTTGCTTCCCTCCCCCACACCCTTCCAATAGAGGCTGGCAACGCATTTGCGACTCCTCCGACTTGTGATCACTTAACATCAGCTGACCCACCTGTTCGTTTGCCTCGTATGATATAAAAAAACATATTTTGAATGCCTATTTTTGCCATCTATTGTCACGTAAACGTAATTTGAACTGAAATAAAAAGATAAAATATTCATAAACTTTTGATAATATCCCGCTATATGAATCCCGCGTTTTTCACACAGATGGTGCCAAAATCCTGATATGGCAAAAAAATCTGGCAACGACTATATATAAGTACAAATATTATTCAACAAAGTCGTTACTCGCGTGTACCTGTAAGTTCTTTATTCAATTCAATTCTAGTTTTTTATTCAATTTGGGAACAGAAGCTAATAGGTAAACCAGACTAGGCCCCCCTCAGCAGCAGCTCAAGCCTAGGTCCGTTCCCTCGGCGCGGAGCCCTTGAGTACGCTGCTCGCGCGATACAGTGACACAAAATCTTACATCACTGCGACAACATTACACATATCACCTCCACACACGTGCACGCATACACTCTTACACATGCAGGTGGAAGGGTTTTATTTTTTTCCCCTTATCAAACTGAAATAGTTTAGAATATTATCCGATACGAAATATATATAAGGGTTGTTGAGGTATGTATGCTTGGTACACATATATGTTTCAACAACTCACATATGTATGAATAGTTAGCTTAGCTTAGATTAGCTCAGATAGGTCGCGATTTGCATGTATCAGGCAACAGCCAAAGCCGAGGTGTGCCGCGCACCCATGAGCTAGTTGTCAAAATAAAATCGGCTGAGTGCCTTAAGCTGAACCTACTCCCTACTACCAATAGCAGAGATGAAGAATATAAGTTGTTATATCACGTATAATATCGATGTTACATTAAAGTTTGTTAAGAGACCTCCTTTCCTTTTTTTCATAGAATACGAATTTATTGTAGCACGGTAATGTGACTGCACTATAACTGATGGTAAGCACAGTACAATCCAAAAATAATGACAACAATCGAGAGACAAACTATCCATCGCCAGTCGCCACTGTCATGTCAGCCTGCGTAAATATCTCTTCACGTTGCGCTTGAAAGACCCCATGTCATAGGAAGGAGGGAATACACTAGCCGAGAGATTGTTCCATAGTTTTACTGTACGGCAAAGATAAGAAAGCAAAATTTTTAGTTCGTGTCCAGGTACAATTTACCGTAAACTAAAAAAATGTGGTTCCGAAGCCCAGCGCGCGGTTCGATTATGGAAAGGTGAGGAAGAGATTATATAGCTCCTCAGAATACTCGCCGTGATACAGACGGTAGAACACGCTCAGTGAAGCTATGCCTCTGCGAAACTGAAGCGGCTCTATATACTCTAATATGTCTGCATCAAATACACGTACGTATACGTGTACACATTTACGTGTATAGTTAGCATATGTCTCATGAATACTTTAGCTTCATTCGAAATATCGCATCCAAGGCAACAGGCCTAGGTTCGGTTACTTTGACACCCCTGTGGTAGCTGCTATTTCGGTTGAATACCTCAAGCATTTGCCCAATAGCCCGGTGGAGCTCTAAAGACTCACAAGGGCAAAAGCAACTGTCAGTTCGAAAAAAATACTGGGTGTGCAGTTAAGACACACGATATAAGTGAAACTTTTGTATTACAGGGATGCATTTTAATTTAAAAAATACAACACAAAGCCAACGTCACACCGGTCACACGGTGTACCCAGATACTCACCCATCCAAGTACTGACCACACCTGACGTCGCTTAACTTCAGTGATCGGATGAGAACCAGTGTATTCAACACTCTACTCGACACAGTGTTTACCGCCAGCAGCAAAAATAAATTTAGTGATTTATTATTTCAAACATTTGTACAATTATTCACAGACTTTCATTTTGAAAAGAAGAAGGAAAGAAGTGCAATCTTTCTTATACGTTATTTATGAGTAGAATCGACAAATCTGTACATGTATGTAAACAAAGGACAGGTACATATCTGCCTAATAAATGCTTCATATTCTAGAGAGTATGGAAGCACAGACTTCTGATTATTGCGTATTTACGAGCAAAGCACTATTCCTTCAACTTCAAATTACCGAAGGGGCTAATTAATATCGGTTTTATTCAATTTATCCAGCATTTTTCAAGGGACCATGAAAAAAGATCAAATTATCGAGAGATTCAAATTACTGACCGTCAAATTATCGACAGTCGACTGTATTTCTATGTTTGTATTATTTTTAACGGTGTAATAGAACCTTTGTTGTAAGTAGTTGTGACAGCAACCAATTATGTCCAAGCGGAAGTAATACAGGAATATAAAATGTAACAATATAATTGTAACGTAACATATAACGTTTGTAAACAATCTCAATATACAGGCTGGAGTCTCGTTCTAAAACAGGTTCTTAATATAGTTCTTAATATAATATAGGTGCTTAATATTTGGCCAAATTAACAAGAAAAATACAAATAAATATACTTAATCCTTTATGCGTCATGTTAAAGCGCAGTGTCAGTGACTGTCGGGTAAAGTGAAAATGTACGTGGGAACGACATGAACATAACGAAAGGGTTTATTGTCCGTTTTATTATAGAAGGTTATTAGCTTCGGGTCGCCCCCTGCAGCTTTTGGCACCGGTCATTGTACCTAGGTTTATTACATTTGTTTCTATACTTTTGAAAGTATTAGAACAAACTTTAACTTAGGTTGTCTTTGTTGCTTATTAGTATTTGTTTTGATATTATTATATTAAATGTGACCATGAACAATTATCTCTTAGAGTATTGTAAGCGACTAACCTAACACCTGGTATGTTAAATGATCATGAGGTCGAAGATAAACAATACCTTAGACATAGAGGTGGACTGTGGCTGTCAAGTGCAGCTGCTAGAATAGACCTGCAGCTTTTTTTCTTTTTCATTCATTTTCATAGATTTTTCGAGAAGGAAATAATATGGAGAGTAATAATTTCATTAAATTTATGTATAAATATTTCTATGTTGCATTACATACGACTTAGATAAAATTAAATATATACTTATAATAAGAATGTAAATGTCCGCACCTTTTAGATTTTAAAAAAAAGTTGGTGCAGATGTGTAGGAATAAGTAATAAAATACATTTCAATTATTTTTACAAATCATCTGTCTGTCCGTTTGTTTTTATTTTACTGCTCGGTCAACTCTATCAAAATTTATTGTAATTTAAATGACGACGCGACTGAATTACGAGAGAAATGTATGTAAGTAAATGGACTTTATTCATTCAGATGATTTTATTAATCATTGTCTTCTATAAAATAATAATTTACAAAGCGCATTTTACAAAAACGAAGGTATATTCCTTAAATAATCATAACATTCCATTTTAATTATAATTAAAATATGCATTACTCACACTAATGCTTCAATTTTACACAACATATACACACATGTATTTTAAAAATACAATTTGACATCCGTCAATAAAGAACTTCGAAAAAGGTTGCGAAAGAGGTTGCAATGCTCGACTGTATCTATTATTTTACTCTTACGTTCCAATTACCCTTTATCATTCTACATTCAACAATGATATTAACCCTAATAAAATTCAAACTTAAGAAAATCGATGAGCTATGGTCGAATGTCGACCTCTGGGTACCCACTAGTTAATATAAATTTGTGTATTTAAATATGTGTTCAACTACGTTTTAAATTTCAGACATTTTTAGTAATTAGTAAAACTCGTGTTAAACGCATGTTAATTTCTGTTTTTGTGATAAGTCTAAGATAGGTCTAAGTATGTCTAAGAAGTAAAACTAAAAAAATCTGTTCGAAAATCTATCTAGCACTTTTTAAATGTTGCGTACACAACGACAGACCTATTTCATTTTATTTAGACGAGCACTCGTCCAGTGGTCGCACTGGAAACCGTAAAAAAAACTTTTTAGAATTGTTTGATTTATAACGAGCTCGTCAATAGCCACAAAACAAAATATAACGAAGATAATCAGCCGAGCAACAGAAGAGGGAGATGTTCTTAATTATTTCCCCACTGCCTATGTATATCTTTATATATAAATTTCTTCTGTACGTGCGTATGTCACTGAACTCCTCCTAAACGGTTGGACCGATTTTGATGAAATTTAGTGTGATTTTTTAAATTTTTTTGTTCCAGTGGTTCCGAGAATGGTTTAGATTGGACAATTGGACCCGGCAGGTGGTGCTGCGGTTGAATTTTAGTTTTTTTTTAATAGGTCCGCTGGGACCGCTAGTGTATATATAATTTCATTAAATTCACAAGGAAATCCAAAACATCAAAATTGACTGTGTTGCTGACAGATTTCGACATGACCGTCGATTGCGCAGTATTAACATTTTAGTATCGCTCGTAATTCGAAAGTTATGTACATATTTCACCTTCGCTTTATGACCAGTGTATTATGACTGTTACCTCGGCCAAATCTTCAGCGAAATATTACTTTTGGAGTTTCAATAATTTTTTGCCTAATCATAATTTATAAAAAGTTCGATAAAAGCGTTACTTTGAGGAAATCCATTGTAAATAATTAATTTAATACGTTTTTTTTTACTACTTACCGTCGAATTAACTGAACCTACTCCCTACTACCAATAGCAGAGATGAAGAATATAAGTTGTTATATCACGTATAATATCGATGTTACATTAAAGTTTGTTAAGAGACCTCCTTTCCTTTTTTTCATAGAATACGAATTTATTGTAGCACGGTAATGTGACTGCACTATAACTGATGGTAAGCACAGTACAATCCAAAAATAATGACAACAATCGAGAGACAAACTATCCATCGCCAGTCGCCACTGTCATGTCAGCCTGCGTAAATATCTCTTCACGTTGCGCTTGAAAGACCCCATGTCATAGGAAGGAGGGAATACACTAGCCGAGAGATTGTTCCATAGTTTTACTGTACGGCAAAGATAAGAAAGCAAAATTTTTAGTTCGTGTCCAGGTACAATTTACCGTAAACTAAAAAAATGTGGTTCCGAAGCCCAGCGCGCGGTTCGATTATGGAAAGGTGAGGAAGAGATTATATAGCTCCTCAGAATACTCGCCGTGATACAGACGGTAGAACACGCTCAGTGAAGCTATGCCTCTGCGAAACTGAAGCGGCTCTATATACTCTAATATGTCTGCATCAAATACACGTACGTATACGTGTACACATTTACGTGTATAGTTAGCATATGTCTCATGAATACTTTAGCTTCATTCGAAATATCGCATCCAAGGCAACAGGCCTAGGTTCGGTTACTTTGACACCCCTGTGGTAGCTGCTATTTCGGTTGAATACCTCAAGCATTTGCCCAATAGCCCGGTGGAGCTCTAAAGACTCACAAGGGCAAAAGCAACTGTCAGTTCGAAAAAAATACTGGGTGTGCAGTTAAGACACACGATATAAGTGAAACTTTTGTATTACAGGGATGCATTTTAATTTAAAAAATACAACACAAAGCCAACGTCACACCGGTCACACGGTGTACCCAGATACTCACCCATCCAAGTACTGACCACACCTGACGTCGCTTAACTTCAGTGATCGGATGAGAACCAATGTATTCAACATTCTACTGGACACAGTGTTTACCGCCAGCAGCAAAAATAAATTTAGTGATTTATTATTTCAAACATTTGTACAATTATTCACAGACTTTCATTTTGAAAAGAAGAAGGAAAGAAGTGCAATCTTTCTTATACGTTATTTATGAGTAGAATCGACAAATCTGTACATGTATGTAAACAAAGGACAGGTACATATCTGCCTAATAAATGCTTCATATTCTAGAGAGTATGGAAGCACAGACTTCTGATTATTGCGTATTTACGAGCAAAGCACTATTCCTTCAACTTCAAATTACCGAAGGGGCTAATTAATATCGGTTTTATTCAATTTATCCAGCATTTTTCAAGGGACCATGAAAAAAGATCAAATTATCGAGAGATTCAAATTACTGACCGTCAAATTATCGACAGTCGACTGTATTTCTATGTTTGTATTATTTTTAACGGTGTAATAGAACCTTTGTTGTAAGTAGTTGTGACAGCAACCAATTATGTCCAAGCGGAAGTAATACAGGAATATAAAATGTAACAATATAATTGTAACGTAACATATAACGTTTGTAAACAATCTCAATATACAGGCTGGAAGTTTAGACAGTAGCAACATTTTTGAAGGATACTCTGCACTCGATTCTCGTTCTAAAACAGGTTCTTAATATAGTTCTTAATATAATATAGGTGCTTAATATTTGGCCAAATTGACAAGAAAAATACAAATAAATATACTCAATCCTTCATGCGTCATGTTAAAGCGCAGTGTCAGGTAAAAAGTCGGGTAAAGTGAAAATGTACGTGGGAATGACATGAACATAACGAAAGCGTTTATTGTCCGTTTTATTATCGAAAGTTATTTGCTCCGGGTCGCCCCCTGCAGCTTTTGGCACCGGTCATTGTACCTAGGTTTATTACGTTTGTTTCTATACTTTTGAAAGTATTAGAACAAACTTTATCTTAGGTTGTCTTTGTTGCTTATTAGTATTTGTTTTGATATTATTAAATTATATGTTAAATGTGACCATGAACTATTATCTCTTAGAGTATTGTAAGCGAATAACCTAACACCTGGTATGTTAAATGATCATGAGGTCGAAGATAAACAATACCTTAGACATAGAGGTGGACTGTGGCTGTCAAGTGGAACTGCTAGAATAGACCTGCAGCTTTTTGGTTACAGATTTTTCACTTGAGAATAGTAATCAGCGAGACCACAAAAAAGACCCATCATCCTGCAAAAATCCTTCGAGAAGGAAAGAATAGGGAGAGTAATAATTTCATTAAATTTATGTATAAATATTTCTATGTTGCATTACATACGACTTAGATAAAATTAAATATATTCTTATAATAACAATGTAAACGTAGTGTCTTCACTTTTTAGATTAAAAAAAAATCTGTTACAGATGTTTAAGAATAAGTAGTTCAATTATTTTTACAAATATCTGTCTGTCCGTTTGTTTTTATTTTACTGCTGCTTTAATATAACCATATAACCATAAAGCATATCCTCGAGTAACATTTAGTCTTTGTTTCATCAAAATCGGTCAACTCTATCAAAAGTTATTGTAATTTTAATGACGACGCGACTGAATTACGAGAGAAATGTAGATAAGTAAATGGACATAATACATTCAGACGATTTTATGCACACCTAGTCTTCTATAAAATAATAATTTACAAAGCGCATTTTACAAAAACGAAGGTATATTCCTTAAATAATCATAACATTCCATTTTAATTAGTTATGAATACATACGAGTACTAGTTAACCGAGCTACTAGGCAGCCACATCCCGCCGGGGAACAATCTCAAACTAATTAACAACATTAGAGCAAAAACACCCGTGAGCGATGCCGGTGACGTGAAATTGAATTAAATTTGATATGAAACGTGAAGTCTTACTTAGAACCACGGGCTATTTATAATAAATACCGACTTATTATTCGTTGTCGTCGTGGGTGGTTGATTAAAATTGAGCTACGAACAAAAGATTAAAAATATCTGTTTAAAACACTATAGAACAAGTTTCAGTCGAAGTTACACACTAAACAAGTTACAATAATGTGATTAACGTCAACATCTTAGTGTCTTTAGACTTGTTATTCAGTCTAAAACTTTATAAACAGCAATCGAAAATAACCGGGAATGTAGAAACAAAAACGTCATTATCAGATATTACCTGTCAAATCTGTCATATATCATTGCCAACCGAACGAAAAAATATTACGTTCCGTACGACGGACATAGTTAATCATTACATAGTATAAAACAAAGTCTCCTACCGCGTCTGTCTGTCTGTCCGTTCGGAATAATCTCAAAAACTACTGAACGAATTTTTATGCGGTTTTCACCAGTGGATAATTGGAGAAAGTGATTCCTGAGGAAAGTTTTAGTATATAATTTGTCAAGGATTTTTGTATAATCAGGGCGGGACAACGTATGCCGGGCCCGCTAGTAATACATGAAGTTAGAAGATAAAAAGCGTTGCTACATTTAGATTCCAAAAACCTCAGAATGGATAAACAGATGCAATTATTAATCCATAATATTAGGTCTTTATCTATGAAATTGCCGTTTTGGTATGAAAAAATTTAAACAATATTTTTTCATGTATTTTTTATTTGTATTAATCGAAGTAATCACCCGTGAAATCAATGCATTTTTGTCAACGCAGTGGCAGTTTATTGATGCCCTTCTTAAAGAAATCAGCTGGACGGGAGGCAACAAATTCTTCAAAGGCATTTGTACTGCCTCTAGGGTATTGAATTTTTTTCCCGCCAAGGAGTTATCCAAATTCTGGAAAAAGTAGTAGCCTGTAGGCACAAGGTTTGGTGAGTAGGGCGGATGACGGAGAACTTCCAACCTCAGTTCTTGCAACTTGGAGACTGTCTGCTGTGCAGTATGAGGTCGCGCGTTGCCGAGCAGGAGCAGGACGAGCGATTGACCAATGCTGGTTGGAGATGTGCCAACTTCTCCATCATTGTGCTCAGTTCTTCACAGTACATATCTGCAGTAATGCTCACCCTGTTTGGTAAGAAGATGTGATGAACCACACCGGCGCTAGACCATCAAACAGTAACCATCACTTTTTTAGAGGTAAGTTTTCTTTTAGGGCATTGTTTAGGTGCTGAACCAGGATCCAACCAACTTGCTGAGCGCTTGCGGTTATCAAACAGAATCCATTTTTCATCGCAGGTAACTATGCAGTTCAAAATTCCTTCATTTGTGTATCTGTTGAGCAGTGTAAGGCATGTCTCGACGCGTACTTCGCGCTGGCGATCATTGAGTTCGTGGGGCACCCATTTGTCAAGCTTTTTTACCTTGCCAATTTGACGCAAATGGACCAATATTGTTTTGACGTTAACGTCGAAAGCTGCTGCTAATTCAGCCGTAGATTGTGTATCATCAGCTTCCACAATCGCCTCTAATTCGTCATTGTCGACCAAAATCTTCGGACGACCGCGAGGTTCATTTTTCAGGTCGAAATTCCCAGAACGGACGCGAGCAAACCAATAACAGGCGGTGCGTTGGTTTGTAGTGTTAGCTCCGTAAACATCGTTGATGTTGCGTGCCGCTTGTGCCGTGTTGCTGCCACGACGATACTCATATTCCATAATTTCTCGAATTTTTAACGTATCCACGATGACAAAAAAGATTGAAATGCGATGAAAATGTAACACTGATCAATAAACAAATGAAACTTTTGGAAAAATAATTCCATGTTTTTAAAATGAAATTAATTTGAAATTAGAATTCTTAGCCAGACAAATATTATTCTGATTTGAAATGGCCAGTACTGCAGAACGGCAATTTCATAGGTAAAGACCTATTATTAAGGAAGAAATGAATAAACAAACATTTACTTTAATACTATACCTATACTATTACAGCTTTCATCTTGTTGGAAATGGATGATAAATTAAAGCCAATTATTGACAATAACAATATATTAAAAGTTGAAGTATTTAAATTAAACGAGAAAATAAAACAATTAGTAGCGAAAAAGAAAAAAACGAGATTTTTTATATCTTTGAAGAGAACAAAGAAAACGTAGATTTAGTAGATAGACATCGTTATAAAAACTCTAAAATAATGCTGAAGTTAGAGTGGGTAAGAAACACATAATACAGTAAAACAAAAGAAAAACGACGGCTTGTATTGATAAGTTTGGTCAATACTTAGAAAAGAAATGAATTCTTTTGTAAAAACAGCTAAAAAGGTAAACCAGGTTGCGTTTCTTGGCGGTTCTTCTCGATGACTGAGTTGTTTTTCGAATCGGTGGTAGTTATTACGTTCATAAATGCCTAAATTGAATAAAGTATTTTTGATTTTGAATTTACACTTAATCAAAAAACAAGTTAGATCTACTTCGTCAATAGCAGACTTGCGTTTTTTTAGCGCGGCGGCGAAATAGGTACATAAATAATTAACATCTGTACTTTATTTTCCTAAATGAAGTCATTAACCGACAAAAGTCCGTTTAACGACAGACACAACGATTTATATAATAGCTTAATAAACCATTTTATTTCTTTAATTAAACGTGCCACAGCGGGATATCAATAAACAATATGACAACATAAAATCAATAGAAATACAATAAAGTTGATAAAATTTATGACGTCCAACGTACTAGTTGACGGCGTATTGAGTATGTAACGAATGGGAGGTATTCAGGGAAGGCGATCGTGGGTCATCGCGACAATTATAGTCATGTACATACATAGTCATGTAGTGTGAGTCATCTTTTTTTTTCTCGAACTGACTACGCTATTGACCCGGCAGGGTCTTCACAGCTTCACCTGACTACTAGTGTGAGTCATCGTTTGGTAGCATTGCCGCGTAAAAATCCGTTCAGTAGTTATTGTGTTTATCGCTAACAGACGTGGCAGATTTTTTTTTTGTCTCGAACTGACTACGCTATTGGCCTTTTACGTGGCAGAGGACTTTATTTATAATATGTAGTGACTAACTATGCTCGCAGCGCCATAGAGGGTTGGTTTTATTTTATACAATTTTTATTTTATTTAGGAGCTTTTTTGACTATATAAGCTCCATAGTAAAATTAACTTAATTTACACGCTGAATATCTTAAATAAAACCCAATATTACAGCTAATAATACAATAAAGTTGATAAAATTTATGACGTCCAACGTACTAGTTGACGGCGTATTGAGTATGTAACGAATGGGAGGTATTGAGGGAAGGCGATCGTGGGTCATGGCGACAATTATATACATACATAGTCATGCAGTGTGGGTCATCGGTTGGTAGCAATATTATATTTTACTAACAGGCCTGGCGTAAATATTCCTCATAGCCGCATAAAAATCCGTTCAGTAGTTATTGTGTTTATCGCTAACAGACGTGGCAGAGGACTTTATTTATAATATGTAGTGACTAACTATGCTCGCAGCGCCATAGAGGGTTGGTTTTATTTTATACAAT
The DNA here is from genome assembly GCA_015888305.1 of Antheraea pernyi. Lineage (NCBI taxonomy): Eukaryota > Metazoa > Arthropoda > Insecta > Lepidoptera > Saturniidae > Antheraea > Antheraea pernyi. The sequence continues at coordinate 22,168 of MU167206.1, read as the reverse complement.
TTTTATTTTATTTAGGAGCTTTTTTGACTATATAAGCTCCATAGTAAAATTAACTTAATTTACACGCTGAATATCTTAAATAAAACCCAATATTACAGCTAATATAAACTACTAGAGCGTTATTAATGGCGACTCAACATCTTAAATAAATTCAGTGCTTCAATACTATTAGGTTTGGATAATAACTGTATCTACAATAATTAAGTCATAAGAAAATGGATTTTATTTTATGTTTAAATATTTACACATACCAAGTTTTGTGAGGACCGATTGACTAATACAGAAGTCAATGCTCTGGAATACCAAATAATTGTGAGTTACAGTGTTCCTAAACCTTTTTGGGCGCTCTGAATAAGCCTTAAGTTCGGGCATTGCGCACAATACAGTCATGAGTGTAATAAAAAATAAGGTTAAATTCTCATCATAGAAATATAAAATTGGCATTTATTGAAGTGACAATTTCTTTAGGCGCGTCGAGCGGTATTTTTTAGCGGGAGATAAACTTATAATTTCGTGTGATGACATGTGACATGCCATATTGCGCTTGCCTCTTTTTTTTTCGACCTAACTACGCTGTTGACCAAGCAAGGTCTTAACAGCTTCACCAGACTACCAAGTCGAGCGCTTAAGGCACTCAGTCGATTTTATTTTGACAACTAGCTCAACACCTCGGCTTTGGCTGTTGCCTGATATCCCGTGTACCTCTAATATTTGATATATATTATATATCTATATATATCTTGTATTGAGATTGTGCAGCCTATCATATGTTTGATGAATTAATAAGCTGTGTATAATGATTATTCGGAGTGCCAATAGATGTGAAAGGGAGACTAATGCTAATAATTTCAATATACAAATTATGAAATTTAAATAATTAACAGTATCTGTAATTTTTTTTTAAAAAGAACACTGCTATGCCTTTGTTTTGAGTTTTCACTTCTGTCGTCAGTACTTATGACTGCCTCAACTTTTTTAAATTCTTAAGTTGCCTCGAAGTTGCACATACAATATAATACGTATTTATACTTACATTTTTGTTCTGCGCATCTTTATTCAGAGCGGTAAAAAGGTTGGCGATGAATATATATTAAAATAGATAATAAACACCTTGCAGCCTATCATATGTTTGATGAATTAATAAGCTGTGTATAATGATTATTCGGAGTGCCAATAGATGTGAAAGGGAGACTAATGCTAATAATTTCAATATACAAATTATGAAATTTAAATAATTAACAGTATCTGTAATTTTTTTTTTAAAAGAATACAGTTATTCCATTGTTTTGAGTTTTCGCTTCTGTCGTCAGTACTTATGACTGCCTCCACTTTTTTTAATTCTTAAGTTGCCTCGATGTTCTACATAAAATATGATACGTATTTATACTTACATTTTTGTTCTGCGCATCTTTATTCAGAGCGGTAAAAAGGTTGGCGATGAATATATATTAAAATAGATAATAAACACCTTCACTATAATGAAAGTCGTGTTTGTCTAGTGGTTTGACCGGTGGAATATCGTTTCGAAGTCCGCAGGTCGAACCCTGGCATATACCAACGATTTTTCTGGAATTCGCGTACATTTACTAATTTAAATTAGTAACAGTATCGGCTGACGGTGAAGGAAAACATCGTGAGGAAACCTGAACCTGAGAAATGTTCTTGTAGTACTACTATATGTGGGAAAACATAGAACTGTGGATTTCTCAGAGTTTAAAATCGCCAATATGTAGTGGGCTGGCGTGGTGATTATGCCCCCTACAGTGGGTCTCTCATAGGCTGATGATGATGATAAAGAAATCATCGGATGAGTCATTTTGCATGCTCTTCGCTGAAATGGTTTTATTTATGACGCTATATGTGAATAATTTATAAGTACATTGGTCTTTAAAAGCTACCACAGCATGCGTTACATGGTAAACAAACTAAATCAAAACACTACAAAAACAAACACAATATAAACTTAAATAATACTAGGTAGCTAATACAGTAAAAATATTATGATACAATAGAATGAAAATGTTCAGTAACATGAATAGGAAATACAATATCAAAAACGGAAACAAAGTTATTGCTTGTAAATTGTTAGGATTTTTGGAGTTTTTCGATATCAACATTCATTTTTACACATTTATATCAGTGTACATGGTAGACAGACGTTAATAAATCCAAACTATGTATAAAAATATATTAAGAGGTACTGAAGAAGCCGAAAATTTGAAATTGTATGATTTTATGAAAAATAAATCAAGTAGACCTAAATTAACATTAATTTGTTAATTAACGTGTGTATACTAATATACTAATAAAGTATAAAAATTACAAAGACCAAACATTATTAAAACAACTGATAAAGTTATAGCAAACACGTGCAAAGCAATTGTAACAAACAAAAGAACAAATTCCTTAGAATCTTCCGTAGGTATTATGCCTACAATCATGGTGCCTTTATTATATTACATGCTATATAATAAAGAAAAAGAACAAAAGAACGTACACAGATCCAATTCTTATAAATTTCGGCAACTTACAATGTATTGTTTATTACTTAACAATGATGGATTGGTTATGTTATTTATAGTGCCTATCATGCTAGATAGAATGTACCATTGCATGGACTAGAAAAGTCAACTAAACTCAAGTAATTTCGACATTTCAGAGAGTTTGTCGTTAACTCAAGTGGCGTTAACCAAAGTTTATACTATCCTTAACGTATCGTATGTCTTTTAACTCTCTTTTAACTTTTTATCTTCCCTTTAACTCTTACCCTTTATCATTGACCTGTAACTCACTCACTACAGGGCCATGGACCACTTCCTAAAAGAAGATATGGGCCTAATTACCACGCCAAAGCACGGCGTACTTGTGATTTCAAACTCAGAGAAATCCACAGTTGTATATTTTCTCACATACGGTGGTACAAGAATATCTCTCAGATTCAGATTTGCACCCAATTCCTTCATTATTAGCGTTACCAATTTACACTATAGTCTGTTCAGCACCGCTGTACCGCGCCTTAGGTATGCCCGGGGAAGTAAGAAGAAAAGAACATGAACTCACATGAGATTCGTAATATCAGACAGATCTTACGATATCAAAACAGAATACTTTGAAGCTATATATTTACAAGTATAATTATACCCAATACTTGGATTTCTCCAATGTGATTTTTAAGTACAAGTAAAGAACCAATATAAATGAAATGAATCTTTAATTCTTGGAATTATAAAATTTTAACGTATAACTAACGACCCATTTTTAGATATTTTACCTCATGTTCGTCTGAGACAAAGAGTCCGTTCGCCCCCCCGTCTCACCGCTCGCGTACCTATGGCGCGGTACAGCGGTTGCAATCAGACTATAGTCAATGTGGGTACGCGAATCACCGCTGTACCGCGCCTTAGGTATGCCCGGGGAAGTGAGAAGAAAAGAACATGAACTCACATGAGATTCGTAATATCAGACAGAACTTACGATCTCAAAACAGAATACTTATATATTATATATACAAGTATAATTATATCCAATACCTGGATTTGTCCATTATGATTTTTACGTACAAGTAAAGAACCAATATAAATGAAATGAATCTTTAATTCTTGGAATTATAAAATTTTAACGTATAACTAACGACCCATTTTTAGATATTTTACCTCATGTTCGTCTGAGACAAAGAGTCCGTTCGCCCCCCCGTCTCACCGCTCGCGTACCTATGGCGCGGTACAGCGGTTGCAATCAGACTATAGTCAATGTGGGTACGCGAATTTTGAAACATGGTTGAGATATGGAATTGATATTCCGCCGGCCAAACAACACAACTTCAACTTCCACCTTACTAACCCTAAATCCGACACTGCACTACCATACATGCACTATCGTTTCAACGTCCGAAGTACAAGCAAATATTGGATATTATCGATTTTACTGTATGTTTGTAAACGGATAAGTACCTAATAACGGGGATAGTTCGTATTAATGTTTATTGGTTTTGGCACGTCGAAATTATGTATATGTTTCTAATTAATCACGTGTTTGTTTTACTAACTAACCAAGCGCGTTTAAGAGTATCTCGGTTAGAAAATATTCAACGAATGTTTGTACGGACTATGAACTATTGCGGTGTTATTAAAAAAAGTTAAATACGTATTAAATACTTGCTTTAAATCCTGCATAGGATACACCTCCAGCCGTCGTTGGGGACAAGGGGCAACAGCTGGAGGGTAATGCCGCGACTCATACCGGCTAAAAACCCCGCCGGCCGCACGGCGCATACTGTAACCAGGGTCTGGATTGCGCGAGCATTCTCCGCGCCCTGGTCACGCGCTCGGGTCGCCCGCAGGTGGTCAGCGGGTCGACCTACGACTCGAGGGTGTATAACACCTTCGTGCTTCCTCCTGAAGCAGCGGCCGTGGCCTGTACTGCACTCGACGGGTTCCCATCAATGACAGTGGGCGCCCCCACCCACTGTCGGGGAATTACTTCACGCGTGTGATAAGCAACAAATCACACATCAACACAGGAAAGGTACAACTTAAACGGTACCAAGGGAGGGAAGGTACAACTTAGCGGTACCTGACAAAGACAAGGAAGAAAGAAAGAGACACGAGAGAAGCACACAAACATAAGCAGGACCAGCCGACCCAAGACTAATTGACCACAGACCAAACGACCCGAGACCAACCGACCCAAGACCGACCGACCCACACACAACAAGGACAAAACAGACAAACACAAGACCAACCGACCAAGACCAGTTGCTCCAAGACCAAACGACCCAAGACCGACCGACACACACAGAAGGACAAGACAGGACAGACCAACAACCGAACACGGATCTCCACATATGGCGGATGGAGTTGCCGGGAGAATCCGTGAAAAGACCGCCGGACTGAACTGCCACAGAGCGGGACAAACACAGAAGAATGCGAGTTAGAAATTTTTGCCTTTCAAGGCCTTGATAGATTCGCGGCAACGGGCGTGGCTCCTACGACCGTACGAAGTCTAACCTAACGTAACCAAAGCGAGACAAACGAGCAAGATGGCGAACATTCAGCGACCGCGGTGCATTTAATTCCAAACCTTTTTCAATACGTATTTAACTTGTTGATGTTTTCATTCCAAGCACTCTTACGATGTACTTTTAAATAGATTTTCCTTATTGACTCTTAGGATGTGAAGACAGGACTTTGATCAAATGTTACTACTTATTATTTGTCATAATAAATTTGTTGATTATAACAAACTCAATTTGGATTAGTTTTTAGCGGGATTTTGGTCTGTCATGTAGTGGATTTTATATTTTATTCATAATCTTGTGTTACTTGACTCTATATTGTGTAAAATTGTTGGTGTTTTATGTAATATAGTTTGTTTATTGTGCATAAGTGAATTGAATGGAAAATAATACCACGGACCATGAATTCTGATATACCACAAAAACTCCATGGAAAGTTCTAACAAGATGGTCACCATCTTGTTAGTTCATTGTAATTATATCAAGAAACTTGTAATATCGATACTCACTTGACAATGGCAGTAATAGATTACTAAAAGATTTGTTGCTAAGAAATAAAATTTAAAAAAAAACCATGATATTATAACTAAAAAACTGTAGATACGTCATAAGCGTTTCGACAGCTCCTTGTTAAAACTTGACTGACTTAGCTTAGCTTTGACGGCTGCCCCGTCAATCCGCCCGTATCTAAGCAACATATAACTATTTCTTTTTAACTACCGATTTTGAGAATATGCCATCTTACTTCCACATTTTATCTAAGATAGTGTAGCGCGTTATAATATTACTTTGGGTATGTGTGCGTTATCGTACCATTTATTTTATCACGTAGGTCTACAGTTTTTAGTTATAATATCATTGAACAAACTAATTGACTAGGTGATACCTGCAAGCTTTGCAAGGCAATAAATAAATTTTTAATTTAAAAAAAGGCAAAGTGTTGATGTAACTCGAAAAATAAGTAACCCAGAATCATTTACAAAAGATTACGTATCGAATGGTTATACTCCTATGCTGATACGTTCAGTAATGTTATTGTGGTTTTTTTTTATATCATAGGATGTAAGTACTTACCGCGTAAGTAGGCAAGACCAGGGGTTAGGCGGGCGTACGGACCGAGTAGGTCGGTAGCTTTGGTTAGGGCTAGGGTTTGTAGGATGGGGGGGTGCTGGGTAGGTAACTTTTGGCTTAGATAGGTAGGGTAGGGTTAGGATGGAGGGATGGGGGTGGTTGCGTAGGATAGCGTAGGCCGGAGGGGATCTCAGGGTGGCTGAGGCGGATGAGGAGTAAACCTCGGTAAAAAATCAAAGGTGGGGTGACGGCGGAGCGGCTTAGCCTTTCCGCTGCCAGCCGAACCCAGGGGGGAAGGGGCGGGGGACAACGCAACCCCGAAACACCCCCATGGTGCGGCGTAGGTTACCGTGGAGTTTTTTAGTCGATTGTAGGTCGACTCAGCTCAGGTCTTCCCCCGGGGACCTGGCAATGTCTGTGCAAAATGGTTCTCCACGTAAAAAAAAAAAAAAAGGACGTAAGCGAACTGATGTTCAGTGATCACCACCGACCATAGACACATGCAACACCAAAAGAGTCACCCTGTGTTTGGGGAAGGTGAGGTGGGTTATCCGGCGCTTTCACTGACCGAACGAAACGTAACAATGCAAGCACTGTTACTTCACGTCGGTTTTCTGCGAAGAGGAAGGTATTACCCCGGGCGAGCCGACACATACGTGCTGAAACCAGTAATAGCTTCAGCGTGGCTCTACCACTCCTGATTAAGCCTCAAGGGTGTTATACTTTCATTTTATATGTATATAGGATATATAAACATATACCGAGCCATATTGCAAACACGAGCGTCTAATCCTTGTATAACAAATGCCGGGCTCTCCGGCGAGCAATATTAAACAGAACGATTAAATTTTTGCCAACTTTCTATACAGAATTTATAAACCAGACTATTTTATCTGAGAAACAAAAATCTTATTTGTAAGTAGATTTTAATTATTTTGAATGTTTGCCACTTTTTTATTATATCTTACTTAATATTTGGTACCTTATTAACTAAGTTCTAACTCATTCCTTATTCGCTGGTCTTTTTTGTATTATAAATTCACTACTTGGGCGTATATGATGATACAATCTTCTTCTATACATATAATAGGATAAAAGTAACTTGTCTGTATTTTTACGAGTTTCGTGAAAATAATTGTTGCTGGTGTCTAGGAATAAGTAATAGAATAAATTTCAATCATTTTTAGAAATGTCTGTCTGTTTGTATGAACACGCATCACTGCTAAAGTGGGTTAACAATAAACCCTCAGCAAGAAAATCGTAAAGCATATCTTCAGGAGTAACTTAGTGTTTGTTTCAATAAAATCGGTCCACTCTATCAAAAGTTATTGTAGATTTAATGATGACGCGGCGTAAGTATGAGTATGTAGTCCGGTGAAGCTGTTAAGACCTTGCTTGGTCAAGACCGTGGTCAGTACGAAAAAAAAAAAAGGCGTAAGTACGAGAGAAAAGTAGACAAGTAAATGGACTTAATACATCCAGATGACTTTATTAATCACTGTTTTTTACATATGCTTCCACGCAGACGAAGTCGCGGGCACAGCTAGTTCTAAATAATATTATAAATGAGAATGCGTGAACAGAAATGAGAACAGAAACACAAATGTAATTATTCTTGAGATATATACTTAATATATACCATAAACGTGAGCGAAGTCTAAAATTAATACAAAAAAATCGTTATTTAAATCCCTTAAAGGAAGACAAATTTACTCTCGAATTTGGGAGGTCTTAGAGTAGGTCGCGTGAAATGGATATACAATAATACTTAATACAAACACACATAGTTTACCCAACGGCGTAGCAAGAGGGTAATATTTACCTATTCCTTTAGCCTTTAACCCAAACAATTCAACATATTTCATCATATACCAGCTACTCGGTTTCGCATAGGTGTACTAGCGAAGAAAATAAGACCAATGCCCTGTTTATCAAATCTTACAAATATACGAAATAACAAGTTACATATTACGTGAACTTTTTTAAGTTCTTGTAAATTACGTTTACCAAATAGTTTCACAAGACCTGTACATTCTATAAACTTGTATATTTAATTTACTAGACTCTATTATGCTAAATTGCAAAATAATTATTTTACCGTATTACATGTATTTAATAGAGAAATTACGTTACAATAACTAGTCAACTTAATATTCACAATACGACCATTTTATAAAATAAAATGACAACTGAACAACTGAAGGTCAATCTGACAATTCTATCAGTGCTATTGAAGATCATTTTATTGTCTTCAGACTCACTTTATACTTGAAGATTTTTGAACCAAAATGTTGGAACCCTACTTATACTTGTTAAACTTGCTGCTAAACGGCTGAGCACTTTAAGCATTCGCCGAAACAGTCCGGTGAAGCTGTGAAGGCAGGTTAGGCCAATAGTGTGTAGACAATTCAAAATGGTAACATCAAATTCTTCATCCTACCCTACGCTTTCTCAAATATTATCTTTTATACAAAACTCTTTATACTTGCAAAGACAAATAAAAAATTGAAATGACCTGACTTGGTTACTAGAATCACACCGGGTGAAACCTAAGATCCTTAAAACCTCGCTTGGTTACTGGATATGCGTCGGTCTATTCCTGAGATCCTTAAAACCTCGCTTGGTTACTAGATACACGCTGGCCAATCCCTTAAAGCTATACTGTTAAGTGTGCCACTGTCACGAATGTTATGCCTGATGTTACGCGTAAATTTGTCATGTCCTATCTAGTAAGATGTAGCTTAGTAAATAATTTTGTAAAAACATCAACCACTTTATTTTACAAATGGGATCGTTAAGCCTAATTGAGGGCATTCATTTCCTACGTACCTAATTAATATGGGTGTTTTGTTCAGTTCTTATTTTTTATGAAATCTCCTTCTAATGTTACCTGTTAGGTGAACACAATTTCTATGGACAAAATCATGGTCTCAGTATTTATTTATTTTTTATTTTAACTTATTTTCGCCGATTTGTACGACTATTTATTTGGCACGCTCTGTTGCTTAAAGTTTGATGGATTTTAAGTCATGAGGTGTCATTACATTCATTTTAATTATAGTTATAATATTATACCATGTAAGTACTCCAAAATATAATCGAATTATTAAACAAAATTAGGTAAGCAATATATGCTATTGAGGATATCGTAATCTGGCGTTAGGTGGCAGAAGGCGCAAACCGTCGGCCGCTACGCTTAGATATTGTAACTGCTCAACCTCCTACATATAATTCCACGACCGTTATGTAACTTAGCAACGAGTATACACTATTATCTATTTTTAGAAAATAAATAAATAAAAAGATTGTTCTTAATATATAATAGAAATTAATACACCATTTGCAACAAGCATGTTACGTTACCCCATGTGATAAAATCAGTGTAACATGCTCGTTTCGAACTCCTTGCTCGTTTGTGTTCCAGGTTCTCAAGCCACTCTCAGATAAAATGTCGGACAACGAAGTTGTGTTGATATCTTTAATTTTACCCAATAATTGTTTAGCCCTAATTATGAAGAAAAATAATGAAAAGTAAAGTCACGAAGTACCTACAATGGACGCTTATGCCACGTGCGCTCATGGCGATTCACTGCGGCGTACTGACTGAAGGGCGTAACACTCACAGAGTACGTTATATAAATAGAGGTCGCACTCGTTCTTTCCAATCAGCGCCTCTATAATACTAGTTTCGAACTAATATCAGTTGGTTATAAATGTACATTTATAGCTATGTATGTATACATACAGCGGTACTGCGTAAATAGTATACAAGTTTTTGGTCATTTTTATGTGTAATGAATATATTCATCGTAAGGCAAATCTAATTCCAAGTATGTATATGCAGGGGTCAATGTTTATAAGTAGATCCAAGGATAGATAAAATTGTTTGTAGGAGGCAAGAAAATTTAAGGGAGCACACTCTCGTAACAGATACGTAAACAAAGTGAATCATAACAAATATTTGAAAGTTGTCAGTTTGAAAAGTCAAAATTAAATGTCATCCATCATTGTTATCAAACTTGCCAAAAAGATTATATAACGGTGCCATCTAGAGAGTTGATTGATAACCAAAAATAGGCTAGCCTTTCCCATACAAATCCTATTCTGAAAAGTGAAAATAGCGAGTTCACAGCGAGCAACGAGCCGCTCGTTGCTTACTGTGAGCGCATTGTTTTCCCGTACTGAGAGCATGAACGCTCGCTGTGTAACACGTTACGTTACGCCCTGTAACGCTGGTCATTACCCACTTTTCAGCCACTTCATCATTTTATATCAGATGATATCGTGGTCAAGCGCTAAAGTATATAAAAAAATGTTGTAAGGAATATAAAATACGAAAACAATGAACAGTCGTTCAAATTATTCCTTTTGATTTCTTGGGTACTTTACGTAACTTACTCCACTTGAATACAAAGTTTGAGGTTTGTAGTGTCCCCTTAACCCGCGGTGTCAGAGGTCCGTTTGCGGCGAGTGCCCTCGAGTGAGGACTTTCGTTAACGACCCCCCGAGGTTAAGGAACTAAGGTACGCTTGTTCTGCTTACTTGCAAAATATAAGAGTTTCAAGAGTTCTTAAAAGGAATGCTGCCAGGTTGATACTTTACTGTTTATCTGAACACTTAATTAAGATGAGATCTTATAAAGTGTGCCTCATTGATGACCTTTTTAAAGTTAATTTGAGTAAAATTAAAATATAATAAAAAAAAGTCGAGGCGTCGTAAGGACTGCCGATAGAAGTGAAAACTCAATACAATAGAATGAGTGTGTTCTCTTTTCATTTTCATGTTAATTATAGTTTGAATGACAATATTTAAATATCAGAATTTGTTTATTGAAATTATTAACATTATTGTGGTTTTCATATCTATTGGCACTCGGAGCAATAATTATATACATTTTTATAAAGTCTATTAATTAATTAAATATGATGAACTGCAAAATATCTATATAATAATGCTACGTGTCGCTAGTCGGACGCAAGCCGTGTAAGTTCAAAACAGCCAGTCATTTTTACGTAGCATGTGATGACGCTAAAATTATAAATTTATACTAAATATACCGCTCAACACTCCTAAAGAATTTTTCATATTAAAAACAGGGTGTCGTAAAGACATAGTAGAAGTGAAACTTTTGTATACAACATTTTTATTATTAATCAATCACTTTTAAATAGCATAGATCATGGTCAGTGATCGCCACGTTGCCTTATTTTCGAACTGACTACTCTATTGACCTAGTTCTTAACAGCTTCACCGGACTACTAAGACGAGCGCTTAAGGCACTCAGCCGATTTTATTTGACTTGTTTTTGGACTGTACTGTGCTTACCATCAGGCAAAGTGCAGTCACTTTGCCGTGCTACAATAAAAAAAAAAAAAAAAAAAAAATAATAAATCAGTTGCCGAATCTATGTAAGCACAACCTTTCAAAACGGCTACACCTATGTTCTGAATTTTGATACGTTTGTAATTGTTAGGATACGGTTTGTGAGAAAGAAAATACTTGAAGAAACGTTCGGAAAACTGAAAATTTTGAATTATAGATACCAATATAAAAATTGAGGGAGTGGATGAGACAGAAAACGGTGAAGAGATTTTTAAAATATTGTCAGAATTGACAAACTGACGGTCATTGGTTCAGTTAACATATTAATTATATGGTAGTTATGTAAAGGGTTCCTTCCCTTTATATATTTATTGCCTTTTATGTATTTATTGTAGTAGTAGCAGTCCGTTTGAAGATCTGTTACTTTCGTTCTCTTTCTTTCTCGAATGTCTAGAATAGACCTCTAGTGTGACGAACCGCGAATGTTTTATATACCTTTCAATAAAAGACTATGGAAAACTCTAAGGATGACGTCATTCTTCGAACAATTTGACAATGTTCGAATTCGCATACAGAGTGTAGCGGTATATTAATGACTAGCGGCACATCCCGGCTTCGCACGGGTGAACAATTGTTTTAAATATTTGGGTTAAACATATGTGGATTGGCTAAAACTGATCCACAGTCTTGATAATCTTCTACCCACGGTCCAACCCAGAATCGAAAATCTTACAGAAAGAAATGTCTTCTGTTCGAGGGAAGATAATTGTGCTAACCTAACAAAATGATAAGATGTACGTGGTGGAGCCACGCTGAAGTTATTACTGGTTTCAGCATGAATGGGTCATACCCTACAACGGCTCGCGCGTGCCACCGTTCAATATAAATAACTCATATAGATAAAGTAAATCTCCCCCTAAAACGATCGAGTACGTTTTAGATTCCGGCGCCGACGCCGTTCGTTACATTTAAATTCGATCTTTTCAAATGCGTGTTACGCACCAAGGTCCCATACGACATGGTATTAGTCATTCTCGATCGCACCCATCAAGGAAAAGCGATATTCAATATTATGACCCTCTGCGGCCTCTCCGGCGTTATTGTCGAGTCGCCGCGCAAAACGTCCGTACTCTTGCAGTATCACACTGTCAGGTGTACCGGCACTTCGCACGAAACTGGCGCTTGCGACCCAGGTGCGTTAAGTGCCTCGGCGAACACGAACAAGGAGGTCTCGCTCGTCGACCTCCTCCGACCCTCTGAGTTGCGTTTTGTGCCGCGGCGTAGGTCATACCGCGAATTATCGCGGATATCCCCGCACCCCGCGCACAAAGCGCTCCCGCTACCCTAGGCAGGTCTCGCCGTCTAGGACGCCGGCGCCCCCGGCCGCCCTCAATCTCCACCTTTCATGTCCCGAGAGGCTTCTCGTGCACCAGCAGCGTCCGCACCCGCGAATAGCGCGCCCCCCCGCCCCGCACGGGCCCCTCAGGCTGCGTGGGCTTTTAAGCCTGCGCTCCAACTCCGTCCGAGTCCCCAGGCGGCTAAGCCTTCACAGGCTGACCCCGCGCTCTCCTTTTCAATGTCCAGTATTGACTATATGGGTCAATTACTGATTTTCCACGAAATCTCCGAGATCTCGGCGTTCGACGCAACACCGAAAAATCCTGAATTAGGTGCTATTACAGCTCTCGCTAGGTTTCCCGCCATTGCAGCTACCCTACAAAGGCTCGCGCTGCCGTTCAACGTGACCCCTTCTTCGCCGCATAGCCCGCACGACACACCACTACCCAACAACGACGTGAGCGGCATATTTTGTTTAGATTGACAATTTTAAACTCGTAATATCTTTTGAATGCAATGGCCGATTTTAATAATTTAAAAAGTTATCTACAGGTACTGAAACAGTCTTAAATTAAAAATAATTTATTTGGATAAGGATTAATATAAAGACATGAATAACATGGTCTTTTAGGCATGGTCTAGTTTTTGTTAAGATTTCTTTCAAAAATGTAGTTATACTAACATAATCACAATAGCTGGACATATGGTACGCGAGATTTTTTATAGATATTAATATGTTCTTTAATATTGTAGAACATATTTTTGTTCTATCATTCATAGTTTCCGCAGCGCATGCGATGAGTCATTTTGTGGCAATGTTTTTCATACCTTGGATTACACTATTGAAATTTTAGTAGGGATCCCTATTTTTTTCTACTAAAAAACATCATCCATGTTACTCAGGGATAATGTAGCTTTCTAATGATGAACGATTTATCGAAATCCGTATAGTAGTTTTTGAGTTTATTCGTTGCAAACATACAAAAATACAACGTTTCCTCTTTATAATATTAGTGTAGATTTAATAAGGTTTTTGTCAGAACAACTTCTGGCTACCAAGTTCATCAGAAGTACATAAACTGGAAAATTACCACACTACACCAGATATCATAACAATGAGTGAATCTGGTTTTTTAATTGAATGCAGACGTAGAGACAGAAGAATAACCTTTAACCTTTAGAGGTGGTAGAGACACGCTGAAGCTATTACTGGTTTCAGCATCAATGGGTTGGCTCGCCCGGGGTAGTACCACTCTCTCGCAGAAAACCGACGTGAAGTAACGGTGCTTGCACTGTTGCGTTTCGTTCGGTCAGTGAGAATGCGGAATAACCCACCTCCCTTCCCCTCCCCCACTCCCTCTCGTCCCTCGACATCCCCACTTCCCCTCCCCCAAACACAGGGTGGCAACGTATTTACGACGCTTCTGGTGCTGAAAGTGTGGTGCGGTGCGGTGGTGATCACTTAACATCAGGTGATCCACCTGTTCGTTTTATATTTATATACACGTATTTATGATCATTGACTTTAGTATCAGATATCGGATATTGAATAGATACTACTAGTTATTAACATAATATAACATGCTACGAATGGATAAGCGGCCTTATTGCGGTGCGCGTCTTGCATCAGACGCGAAGTATAGGGACCTGTGTACACGTAATATTGATATTTTGCAGTTAATCATAAGTTTGATTGATTAATAAACTTCATTAGAATGTATATAATTATTGCTCCGAGTGCCAATAGATATGAAAACCATACTAATGAATAATAATTTGAAGAGTGGTAGAGCCACGCGGAAGCTATTATTGGTGTCAGCATGAATGGGTCGGCTCATCTGGAATAGTCACCCAACCCACAGAAAACCGACGTGAAGTAACAGTGGTAGCATTGTTGCGTTGCGTTCGGTCAGTGAGAGCGCCAGAGGCCCACCTCCCTTCCCCTCTCCTCTCCCCCGTCACTCCCTTTCCCCCAAACACAGGCTGGCAACGCACTTTCGACTCCCCTGGTATTGTTAGTGTTTGTGGACGGTGGTGATCACTTAGCATCAGGTGATCCACAAGTTCGTTTGCCAGATAAGATATTTAAAAAAAATCAATAAACAAATTCTGAAATTTAATTATTGTCATTCACACTATAATTAATATGAAAATTCAAATAGAACACATTTATATCATTGTTTTGGCTTCTGTCAGCAGTCCTGATGACTGCTTCGACTCTTTTTTAAATCTTATAGGTTTTATTGTTTCAACACAATCTCAAATGAAAACGTGATTTAAGATGGTAAACACGATAAAGCTCGAGCGGGCTGGCTATCGAGTGCAGCTGCCGGTATACACCAACAGGTGCTTTTTTTTTTATTGTAGCACGGTAAAATGACTGCACTTCTCCTGATGGTAAGCACAGTACAATCCAAAAACAATGGCGACCACCGAGTGACATGACATCCATCGTTGATCGCCGCTGTCATGCCGGCCTGCGAAATCCTGGATATGCACAGGCTGATCCCGAAACGCGACCCGCAGAAGCGAATCACTATGACGGGCTTTTTCGCCATGTACATCGGGGTTGCGACCCAGTCAGGCTATAAAACCCTACCACTCCGCTTTCGCCATTGCCTCGTTCGTTGTTCAGCTGGGTGCACCACGTGCAGGTAACGTTGGCTTGGGTGTCTCAAGCCTTATGATGTTATTCGACACCCCTTACACCACTTGGCGACAGATCTTTAACTTGAGGATAGGTAGCTAGTGTCGCGATTTTAGAAAAAAACTTACCTTCGCTAAAAAGAATTGTGAACAGGTTCCACTACAATTTAAGAAAGGGCAATTGTAATTAAGCAAACCGTTAATAAAACCAACGTCACAATGCTAAACAAGTCACTAAATTTAGATTTTCCATTAGAAGTTTATTAACACTAGGCAAGATTGTACGTAACGAAGTTTGCTTACAATACGTTCCTACGTTCTTTGGTAGTAACTGAGAATTATTTGAATGAGATTCGTTTCTCGCAACCCTGTTTCCTTGAACTGTATATCTGTTTATACAGATTTATTTTTTACTAGCTATGTCCGCGACTCCGTCCGCGTGGAACCTAATTTAAAAAAATACAGTGACTAATAAAACATGTGAATGTATGAAGTCCATTTGCATATCTACTTTTCTCTCGTACTTTAGTCGCGTCGTCATTAAAATTACAATAACTTTTGATAGAGTGAACCGATTTTAATGAAACCATAAATAAATGTTACTCGAAGATTTGCTTTGTGTTTTTCTTGAAGAGGTTTTATAATAAACGTAGTATTTTAGCAATGATGCGTGTCCAAACAAACAGACAGACAGACATTCTAAAAATGATTGAATTGTTTTTATTACTTATTCTAAGACCCTACAATTTTTTTCACAAAAGTCTAAAAAGTACAGACACGTTAGATTTATATTCTCATTATGTGTATAGAGCTCATATATGTATGTATCTGAGCTGCTCCGCATAATATCTTAATGACATAAACATTCACAGTTCGGGCCTTGTCAGTAATACTTGTTTTTAGTCGCGTGGTCAAAATGGCCTCAGTCCCCGACACACCGCGCCGCTAACTCATTCCGACCCTGCTATTATTTCATTTACATTCATCTAAACTTTCACTTAGACTATCTAAGAGTAGTAACGTGATGGACCATAGCCTATATAACCTTCTTCAATAAATAAGTTACATTAATGGTTCCCAAACTTTGTCTCGTAGATCCCTTACCAATTTTTACTACAATGGGTAGACCCCTATTTTTTGATTGAATGCAACCACAGAGCGAGTAACTTGCTAAATGAAATGAAAATTTAATATGAAATTGGGTATTGTAAATAATATATTTTTTTACCAAAGAATTACAATAATTCAATGCTTTAATTGAGATTAAATTTCAACAAAAGTACCTATAAAAGAATTTTACAAGTTCATCCCATAATCTACCAGAATTTTCTCCTGATTGACGTATGCATATATATAACCATGAAATTGTCTAAATCTAGCTCCATATCTCCATCAAATTCCATAAAGTTTACCTTTTTGAAGTATTAACATATATGTCCATTCTAAAAAAAAAAGGTGCGTGCGTACAAAGTACACAAGTCAGAAGTGAAACTTCTTTGGCGAACTAATTTATAAGTCTTGTTTATATTTATACAAACAAGAAAAAAGAATAAAAAGTTATTTATTTATTTAATCTGCGTTTACTGCAAATGACGTCACTTCCGTTGCATACCTGCGTGACGTTACATCTGTAAACATTTTACCCTCATGAGCCTAAAGAAGTTTCACTTCAAAAATATTATGTAAGTACAAACGCACTCATATTTTATTATATTTATAGACAGTAAAATTTTTCATAACAGGTCGCTTAAATGGAATTCACTATTGTGGACCCCCATTTGCAGCTCACCGACCCCCAGTTTTTTTTTTCGCTGACGTACACCTCTTAAAGTTTGGTAAATCAACCCCCATATGACCTACTATGGGGACCTAGAGTCTAGATAACGCAAAAAATTATGTTGCAACTATGACCGATAGTTCTAAAGATAAAAAAGAATGAAATAAAACCAGTTCTTGAGCTCTCGTTGCTATATTGTTTTATTAAAACAAGATAAAATAACTGCACTGTACCCGGCAGTAACTCAGTGCAGTCTAAATATAAATGCTTAGATAATCATTCTTAAATATATGCTTCGATAATCATTTCGTGAAATAGACCCCCAATTTTTCGCTTAAAATCTGAAAATTAGTAGAGAGTAAGACCATCGAACGCCCATATTAAAAAAAATAAGCCCACTTAAATATATAAAAAATCATGAAAAATTCTAAATTTTAAATGACAGCGTACGAGAAAATTTTGAGAAGTCAAAAATCTCAAGATGGACCTAAAACTTGAAGTTACTTGTTGTTGAAGTTGAAGTTGAAACGGACTTGAAGTTAGTCGTTTGCCCATAGTTTGCCCAGGAGTTGACTTATCAAAAAAGTAAAGGATAACTTCAGGAATCCACCCGAGATTTTCGAGGTTTAAAATTTTTTTCGGACGCTAGCTCACACGTTTAAAATTTTTATAGAGGTGAGCAAAAACATTTTAATTATGGGCAATCGAAAGGCTTACAATCTACATTTTTTTTAATTCTTACTCGAAAAATGGGAGCATAATAATATATAATCGATAATCGCAACTATCGCGCAAGCCTGCAGGATTGACGAGAGAAAAAAAAATTGCAAATTTTACGGAAAAATGAAAAAATAGGATTAATATAAACTTTGGGGTGTAAGGGGTGTTGAATAACATCATAAGGCTTGAGACACCCAAGCCAACCTCACCTACACGTGGTGCGGAAAAATGAAAAAATAGGATTAATATAAGCTTTGGAGTGTAAGGGGTGTCGAATAACATCATAAGACTTGAGACACCCAAGCCAACCTCACCTGCATGTGGTGCACCCTGCTGAATAACGAACGAGGCATTGAAAGCGGCTGTTTTACAGCCTGACTGGGTCGTAACCACCATGTATACGGCGAAAAAGCCCGTCTTAGTAATTCGCTTCTGTGGGTCGCGTTTCGGGATCAGCCTGTGCATATTTTATTTATTTATTTTGCAGGCCGGCATGACAGCGGCGACCAGCGGTGGATAGTGTGTCACTCGGTGGTCGCCATTGTTTTTGGACTGTACTGTGCTTACCATCAGGCATAGTGTAGTCATTTTGCCGTGCTACTATAAAAAAAAATCTTTTAAAAAGTAGATGAGTGGTTAATATAGAGGACAGTAAAGTGATCTTCAAAAATATTGACAAAATCGACAGATGGTACTTCATTAATTCATGGTCGTACCGTAAAATACTCACGCAAAGCCGGGCCAGACAGCTATTATAGTATATTTTACACATATTTACGCATAATCTACACAAATATTATAAAGAGGTAAAGTTTGTAAGGTTATTTCAGGAACTACTGGTCCGATTTGAAAAATTCAGTGTTATATAGCTCATTTATCGAGGAAGGTTATAGGCTGTATATGGTAGGTGGTAGGTATGGTAGGCCACACTGAAGTTATTACTGGTTTCAGCATGAATGGGTCGGCTCGCCCGGGGTAGTACTACCCTCTCACAGAAAACCGACGTGAAGTAACAGTGCTTGCATTGTTGCGTTTCGTTCGGTCAGTGAGAGCGCCGGAGTTGTTACGTTTCATTCGGCCAGTGAGATTGCCACTGAGAGTGAGAGGCCCACTTCCATTCCCCTATCCCCTCCCCTTTAAACCTTTCTCCCCCCCCCTCCCCCACAAAGGCTGGCAACGCACTTACGACTCCCCTGGTGTTGCAAGTGTCTATGGACGGTGGTGATCGCTTAACGTCAGATGACCCACGTGATCGTTTGCCTCCTATGATATATAAAAAAAAAATCATCACGCTAAGACCAATAGGAGCGGAGCACCAATGAAGAATGTTTTAAAATAGGGGTATTTTTTCCTCTTGAGAGGTTCCGCTGCGTGTTAGCATTAGCCCAAAGTGACTATTCTACGCGGACGAACTCGCGGGCAGATGCTACTAACAAAATAAATCACAAAGACCGTTGCCAAAATTCAAATAATAGATATGATATACGGGAAGAAGCAATTTATTGAATGCAAGACACACAAATATTTCAGTCTCAACTCTAACAATAGATTATTGGAGTTGTAAGCGCGTTACGAACATACCGTTGATCGAAAATAAATCTAAGGAGATGCAAAACACTTGTTGAGAACGATAAAGATTTATTTAAGTCCATCAAAGCCACCTCTGTGGTCAAGGTATTTCATTGAAAACCGATTGTATTCTGTCCTAGGTGAACCGAATCTTTCGTTGCTATTTTCTCTAATTTCTTTGTTATAACCATGAACAAAGTGTAGGTCATCTACCAATATGCGCTAAACCAATATTAGATAACAAATTATGGTCCCTCTTAATTAGGAGATAAGATACTTAAGACAAAAATGTAATGAATGGTTAGGTAATTCAGAGACAAATTATTATAAAAAAAATCCTCTGCCACGTCCGTCTGTCTGTCTGTTCGTGATAAACTCAAAAACTGCTCAACAGATTTTTATGCGGTTTCCACCAGTAGATAAAATGATTCATAAGGAATGTTTTGGCATATAATATATCCAGGTTTTTTTTATTATCAGGACGAGATAACGTCCGCCGGGCCCGCTATTATTGCATAAGATAAATCAGCCTATATTTTGGACATTATTGAAAATTACCCGTAATCGAATATTGCATTTCGTTCTCTAAAAACAGCCATATCTCTGACACTCCCTGTCATTTACAGAATAGAATTTAAATGTAGTCCGGTGAAGCTCTAGAGGCCTCCTCGCCAATAGCGTAGTCAGTTTGAGTAAAAAAAAAATAGAATTTAAATTATGTACTAGTAAATTTTTGTAGAAAATTCTGGAGCGTTTTTCGCTCTAACAGAACTCCTCCATTTTCAGCTTTCTCAATTTTACAAATTATGAAATTGGACTTGTAACGCGCTTTATTGTTTAACTATGCTTAATTCAATGAACGTTATGTTAATTAATAAATATAGTTTTTTGGTATAGATATGAGGATGAAAAAAAATCAAATATTTGACTCAATTTAGACTCCGATTAGGTACTCTGAACGTCAAAACGCTACGCTACGAAGACTCGGCAAGAAACCAGACAGAAATTCTCAAATTTAATCAGTGTTTATATCTATTGATATATAAATATATAGTACAACTACTAAAATAAATAATTGTCATAACATCAAACCTAAATGCGATTTTCGAGATATGTTTACAAGCGTTGCCGTTAAAAGTATTTGTATGTAGATAATTAACGTATAACTCTAAAATTTAAAATGAGGCAATTCCTGACATATTATTATTTAATTCATAAAACAATATACACTAAATATATATATATATATATTAGCAATGACTCGACTTGCATAAATACAAATTAGAAGACCAAAATTAATTTCTCATTTCATTGAAAAACATAAATTAATCATTTCATTGACACTATCTGTATTTATTAAATATTTATGTATATAATATAGATAAAAAATAACCAATAAAAGCGATAAATAATCTATAATGCGTTAAAAACCGATTATATGTAAAGGAGATATATAAAATTAATATTATTGAGATACATCGAGACTTTAAATAATCATATTAAAATCATTTTTTATCTAATTAAACAGTAATTATTTCAAAAATAAACATAATAATTAAAGATCAAAATTTTGATATTATCGTAACGATTTATCCAATCATGTCATGAGATAAAATGAGTTTCCCGTCCAATGAAAAGTACGTCCAAGCAACAGGTAAAATACCTTAAATATTAAAAAAAAAAAACAAAAGTTATACAAATAAATATTACTTACAGTAGACAAAATCCTGATTATTTTATTTACATCACAATATACACTCTCGACGTACACAGGTTGAAAAAATTAAATAATATATATCGTGGCCTCAAGCCGCACGGTACACGACCGACGTTTGCAGTCGTCCTGCGAGAACTGACTCGAGGAAAATTGAAAAGCCCTGAAAAGACGACAAACAACAGGATAAGGTACGTAGCTAAACGATCCATTAATATTTTAACGGGAAAAGGGACACCACATCCTCGTTTTATCTTGGAAGGATTTTACAGGATATGGATCTTAAAATTGTAAAATTAAGACGTTACCATTGTCGTCGCAATTGATTTCCTTCAAGAATTAATCACTACATATTTTAAACTAAGTCCTGTGCCCCGTCTGTCCGTCTGTTCGCGATAAACTCAAGAACTAATTAAACGGATTTTCATGCGGTTTTCTCCAGTAGATAAAGCGATTCGTGAGAAAGGTGTAGGTATATACTTTGTTAAGGTTTTCGTATTATCAGGGATAACATCCGCCGGGTCCGCTAGTTATATTATAACTTGTATACATAAATGATTTATATTGACTAATATATCAATGCACAGTCCAAACTACTCGGTCTAGGGCCGTGGAAATCTGTATGTGGGTTCCTTTTACACTTGTAGGTGAGTTCTAAATATTTTTGGAATACAAAAGATTAGGTAGTGAAAAGGGGTTCAAACATCAACCTGCTCATAAGTAATTATTAGTACATATTATTATTATTGATGACCACAATCGTACCTAATGCTAAATGACGTAGTGGTATTTGACGATGAACACGCTAAACCTTGAGGGACTGACTGCCGGACTATCGGAACACACCGACAGGTGCTTCAAAAAAGATTTTGAACTTGACCTTGGTAGCTAACGAACGACAGGCTTCCTACTTTCTTACAGGAAATCCCTACCAACGTGCTATGGTCTCATCGGAAAGTTTTCCTTTACCAAAAGCTCCGATTCAGTTAATATTGTA
>MU167205.1:0-26487 GCA_015888305.1 Antheraea pernyi | reverse complement strand
AGGATAGAACAGAGGAATACATTTGTATGGAATAAATGCAGTCCGTGTTTCCTCTTAATATGAGTAGAGCGTAAATTTTGTTGTCATCTTTAATTTTTGACACTATTTCATATTCATTAATAGAATAAGGTCTTATACATCCTAAGCCAAATGAGAGGTTTTGGTATTTAATTGCCAAGTTTCTTACTGGTTGATTAATTTATACTTTATCTACAAAGATTTTGGGGATGCTTATTATAGACATTGATAATTTTATCAGTAAAATAAATTATTAATATAAAGTTATTTCCACACAAACCTGTAAGTTGTATAAGAGATCTGGATTGTCCAAAATCATTTCTACCCGTTTTTAGTCTTAAGGACCTCTGTGAGCATACCTTTTGTTCCTCATCATACACAACATCAGCTAATTGCTGTAGCTCTTTGGCTATTTTCTAAAAAAAATTTTTTTTAATTATATATTTGTTTGCATTTTCATAATACTACGTAAGGGGACATTTAATATTTATTGCACAAAAAGGCTTGTTATAGGTTAAAATGTATCATCCCGGAACATATTGGCCTACAAATAATTATTTTTGAAGTTATACTTCATTTGGCGTGTTAGGGACAAATGATGAGAGTAAATTTTTAGGATGCACACACACACTGTCACAAAAAACCGACACCCTGAAGTTACCTATAATCAACATTTTCTATTGTTCTATTTGGACACGGAACAAACTTTTTACAATACTTCATAAAATAATTGGCATCTGTAAGATAAAATTGCTGTATACATATGTTATGAGTTTAGCACATATTTATCCAATTAACTAGTTACTTTTGTCATGATATATAAAATGGCATAAATTATAGTGAGCAAGATTTACGAAATTTTATAGTATAAAGTTTGGAGCAGGTGCTTATGGTTACCAAAAAACCACCACCTATTTAAAAACCTTACCTCTAATCAGACAAAAAAGTAATTACCTTATCCAGTATATTTATTTATTTGTAAGTGGATATTTTTATCAGAGAGTATACTTGATTGATTTTTATGATTGTTTTACCAGTACAAGATACAATAAAGAAAGAGTACTGGAAAAAGTAATATAATACTCTTTCTACATAGGGGTGTCCCTACAAGGAACACATGCATATCTATAGAGTGCCTACTATGGGTATGCAGGGGTCAAAGTCCACTCATTGTTTTCCATCCCAATATAATATGCTACACCAGTCCGTATGCATATAATATGCTATACATAAAATAACACCTAAATTCCTTATTGAAACTGAACATTATACGGTAATATTCTAATAGTAGCTGGACTGGCTATAAAATAATATCTCACCAACCATAATCTACCTGCATATGCTCAGATAATAATGGTGTTATATTTAGTAATAGCATTTTATCCTTCATCAGTACTACAATTGAAAACCAACGTTTCAGTCCTCTCGCCCTGGTGTCTCTCAATTGGAATGTAAGGCTTAAAACATGACCTTGAGTATCACTAAAGTAAACCACACCCCCTTCTTTGTTCCAGCATACCTGCAATGTCAGAAATTAGATATTGTCTGTAATATACATTACTTAGGTGTGATTTTTAATGTGTACTTTGTTTGGGTCATGATAAAGATAATTAGCAATAGATTGCCAATTTATCATTTATTTTTAGACTTAGATTATAATTTACTAGTAATTTTTAATACTTAATATAGATAAGGAAGAGTTAAAGCGTGGTCAGGCTTGCACTCGATGTGGATTGGACACTATCGAAATGGTCTAGGAGACAGTCATCTAATGCATCGCGCGCTTACAATCCCACTCTATACAGTAGCACATATATCATATGTTTACTATCACATACAATACCCTCACTTTGCCATGTTACTATACAATAATAATACAAAAGCAAGAAGAATGAGGCGCTGGAATCGTTATCATATTTTCGATGCCAAAAAATACTACACTTACTTCACACGTAATACTTCTTACAGCTGCCTGTCGTAAAAATGATGTAACATCTGTATTAGGAACAGATTCCCTGCTACAGAATATCGTTCCATCTTCGTCTCTAGACACCAGAACTGTTTCAGGGCCGAGAGAAGTACAGCCATTGCATTGAACACTGATTTTCGATGATTCTGTTGCATTGCGCTCATTGTCTGTTGTAAATGTACAAAATAAAGGACGCGGTCCATGAGCTTCGCAAAAATGACAGAGGCCAACGATGGCATTCATTATATTATAGCTTTGTTTTAGAATTTGAGTGACCTTTTTATTACGTAAATAAACATGTTTTGACAAATTACATGACAGTAAATCATAAGTTCCACAGAGACCAAATTCAATACCATAGATTATAGCGAGTGAATTTACCATTGTCCAAACCCTATAAAAATATGATTGCAAACGAAAAATAGCATTAAATTTGTGTTCATCTTTGCTTTTCAAATGCTATTATAGACCAAATTTACATTGTATGTTAATGTATATTGTACACATGTATACTAATACAGGCAAAAATATATGTTAAAGCAATATTCAATAATTTAATTCGGTCATACTCAACCTGCGGCCCGCTGAGTCTTTGTAATTGACCCACCCGATTATACTTTATTTTCAATTATTTTAAAATTCGTGGCCATCAGTAAAACTATGAGCACGCTGAGTAAATTAAATAGATCCCAGATAATCCGACCGCAATGTGTTCCTTAGGATATAAGACGTATACCAAGCTATAATCAAGTATAATTTGAAATTACGTTTTTTTATTCGATACCTAAATATTTGTAGTTTGCGGCCCGCGACACCATGAATGAAACGTGTTTGCGGATCCCGTTTAGAAAAAGGTTGAGTACCACTGAGGTCAGGTATTATATTTGTATGGTATATAAAAAGGTAAAAACATTAGTACAGGGTAATTTACACTACACAATTTACAATATTAATATAAAGTTTTAGTTATATTTCAAATAATCAGAGTTAGAGTTTTATTTAACGCGTAATTGTTACTATGTATTAATCACAATCCAGACACAAAAGTAGTTACTGCTTATATAATTCCCATTTCGTTGTCATATCAAAATTATGTTTAGATTTTCTAAATTATACAATAGGTACATTATGTACACTCAGCCAATTTTAAATCCAGTAACCAAATTATTAAATAACAGTACATACATATAAATTATCGTATGCATGTATTATGGCAAGTATAATTAAAAGACAATTACTTCGATTTTCAATAACTCATTTATTCAACTGTACACTAATTCACAGATAAAACATCCATGGAAGTTTCCAAACAGTCGCCAATTGATTACTTAATATTATCTGACTACGGCGTATAATCAAACGCGTGATAACGAAATGCTATCAATATAATTACAACATAATATTATATATCCTGTTCAATGAGGTGATCAGTTTACTTTAAATGGTAACACGTAGCCGCAACAAGCTTCTGAAACACGTAGAAATAAGAAACGCGAAGTATTATAAAATAAATTAATTTAATTATAAACAAATAACATGTTACTGTGCCTATCGAAAAAAAAAATTGTCTAAAAAGTTTGTATACTACTTGTTAGTTGGTAGCTGTTTATTTCTTAGAGACTGGTTTGTAAGCTAATTTTCTGGACTTGAGCGCTGACCACTTGTGTCGTTTAAGATAATAGACGACGGCACCGAGCATCGAGAACATTCCGATGGCCTTGATCGTCATGAGCCTGCGGTCGTCTAGCTCAGGCTCGGAACACCATCTTAGGAAAGTAGCCACATCCTTTGCCAGTTGCGACGCTGTCGCAGGCGTACCGTCACTATACTCTGCAGCCTGGATTACAAATAAAACCCTCACAGATCTCCTTAGGAGAGACCGACACCTGTCTGAGTAGCAGGCGTAGTGCCAGTAAGGCAGCCTCTACTCCCCGGCCAAAAGGTGTAAGATGGTCCCGTGGGGTTTTGTCCGACACCTGTTTGTTTGCCTACTTTTGACATAAGACCTAAGACTTAGATTTGGTGTGTACATATAATTCTTACAGAATTTCTATATATAACACTACATTTTATTTGCTAAGATCACTACCAATTAGATTTGAGTAGAAATTCTTGAACAGGTGATAATAAGAAAATAAAGAAAATCTTGAATGTCACAAGTCTATGATGTGTTGTGTCAGTTAATTTCCTCGAAAATATCTGCTACATATTGAGTAACTTAAAATTCTCAGAATACCCCTCTTGTTGGGGCATAATGCTAAAAAGAGATACAATAATAATATTGTAGCCGCATATGCCAGTCATCTAAGTGACATTAAATCTTATTCACAACACAGTCTTTTAATTACTTAGTTTTTGGTTATTTCACTTATATTTTTGAGTGTGAAAATTTCCACCTTATTTCTCTTTGTTGTATTTTGCTGCAACTCAAAATAAATTTATTACAGTGTAAACTCTTTATAAGGAATATCAAGGGACCAAGTATTGTTTTTTGTTATAGAGAGTTTTCGTTATATGGTGGGAAGAGAACAATTAAATGGTTTTGTGGTAAACCGACCAAATTAAACTAATTGCTACATTATAGAAAGTTTTACGTTATAATGAATGACATTATAAAGAGTTTACACAGTAGTTGTGATATATCACCTGTTACATAACAGTGATAAAACATATAACTTCATGATATTTTTGTAATGATGCAAGTGTAGCATTAATTATATTTCAAGTAATTTCTTTATGTTCCGTCATACACACAAACTTTTGTACGTAACTTCATGACGTTTTAGATATATAAAAATAGTTGTAATGATTTCCATTGTTAATTATGTTACATTTCTGAATTTTTCAGGAGCCTTGTCTACATTTTCTCATGCTCACAAATTTCTTCTGGAAGAGGGCTGTATAGTTGTGCCTGATTCAGCTGTGATATATGCTCAAGTTGTTGAATGTCCGGTATTACAAAAATGGAATAAACTTAATGATCTGGCCAATGAAGATTTAGAGATAATTTTAAAAACACCACAAAAGGTAATATACTATTGACTTAACCATAAAAGGGTAGTTGAGTTTTGATTTCCAGTTTGCATTAGGTATCATTACCAAAGTTGAATGATTTGGAAAATTAAAAACTAATGCTTAGAAAACATTGGAACAGTAATATTTTTGATTTATCAAAATAGGTTCCAATTTTTACAATGAGCTAGAACATTTGTATTTTTAGTAAATTTTATGACAAAACCATACTCTAGTGGTAATATTTTTCTATGCTTGTCTAGCTATCAACTGTTCTTAAGATAAAAATCTGCCACCAAGCACCTGTAGACCTCTTTAAGAGACAGTTCCTTTTTTGCTTTAGAGTGATTTACCATCTTATATCACATTATAATCGAACCAGGTTCTTGCTAACTCTTTCTTCTTTAATTCTGAAGGTGGTAGAGCCACGCTGTAGCTATTACTAGTTTCAACACAAATGGGTCGGCTCTCCCGGGGTAGTACCATCCTCTCACAGAACACCGACGTGAAGTAACAGTGCTTGCATTGTTGCGTTTCGTTTGGTCAATGAGAGCGCCGGAGGCCCACCTCCTTTCCCCTTTCTCCTTTCCCTTACCTACCCACTCGCGACTCCCCTGGTGTTGCTAGTGTCTATGGACGGTGGTGATCACTTAACATCATGTGACCCACATGTTCGTTTGCCTCCTTATGACATAAAAAAAAGGTCAAGTGAGATTGAGCTCATTTTGTAAATCATCCTTGAACCTATGAACTTTTCTTGTAATTCTGAAATGAAATCCAAACGCAATTGTGGTGCTAATTCGAAATATCTTCTGTTTAATTGTCTGCTTTTTTTCACAGATGAAAGATTGTGCTGGGTCTGCAGCTGTGCATGACATTCAGCTGTCCCAATTACCACGGCAGTCGTTTCGAGAACTGTCAGAACAAATACCCGTGTTTTATTATGATTGGTCTGGCAGAACCCCTATAGATATGAAGAGGTCTGTGAGGCAGGAGTTCATAGTGACTGCAACAGGAAAAGCTCAAATGGTGTTTATGTGGTGGGAACTTAATATGGATCCTGAAGGTATGTCTGCTTCTGTTTATACAATATAGGTATTAATAAGGTGCCTTAACCAACACAATATATTATACCAGGCGTTAGGTTAGCCGCTTACAGTATTTTAAGAGGTGATAGTTAATTGTCACATTTAATATATCAAATAATAATATCAAAACAAATACTAATAAACAACAAAGAGAACCTAAGTTAAAGTTTTTTCTAAGACTTTCAAAAGTATAAACACAAACGTAATAAACCTAGGTGTAATAACTAGTGCCGAAAGCTACAATGGGCGACCCGGAGTTAATAACTTTCGATACAAAACGGACAATAAACCCTTTTGTTTTGTTCCTGATGTTCCCACGTTCACTTTCAAGTTTAAGTGAAATCACCTGACGATCATTGACACTGCTTTAACCTAGACGCTTAGAGGATTGCATATAATTTTGGTATTTTTGTAGATAATTAGGTCAAATAGTAAGCACCTATTTTTATAGAACGAGAATCAAGTGCAGTGCTCCATAAATATTGCTACTGTTTAAATATTCAGCCCTGTATAAAGGCTATAGTCTCCAAAAAAATCCCATACTTAATATATAATACTTATAATTCACATAATAATAATGACAATGGTTAAGTATAATAGTAATAATAGTTAAGTATAATAATGATAATATTGTCTTGCTCACTCCGCGCGATACAGTGACACAAAATCTTACATCACTGCGACAACATTACAGATATCACCTCCACACACGTGCCCGCATACACGCTTACACATGCAAGTGGAAGGGTTTTATTTTTTTCCCTTATAAAACTGAAATAGTTTAGAATATTATCCGATACGAAATATATATAAGAGTTGTTGAGGTATGTATGCTTGGTACACATATATGTTTCAACAACATATATATGTATGAATAGTTAGCTTAGCTTAGGTTAGCTCAGATAGGTCGCCAATTGCATCTATCAGGCAACAGCCAAAGCCGAGGTGTGCCGTGCACCCTTGAGCTAGTTGTCAAAATAAAATCGGCTGAGTGCCTTAAGCGCTCGCCTTACTAGACCGGTGGAGCTGTTAAGACCTTACTGGTTCAATACCATAGTCAGTTTGAAAAAAAAAAATCTTGCTCACTGTAGAAGCTGCACTAGACTCAATCACTAATTAATTACCCTATTTATGTAAGCACATAACTTTATAATTGTTGCACTTATTGGATTGGTTGTATAAACTTTTTTGTGTTTGTAATTGTCAAGACAAGTTTTTATTTTATGCAGGTTAGGTTATTTTAGTGATTTAAAAATAAATTTAAAGCAATACTACTATCAAAATGATAAATTATTTATTTTAATGTAGCTACACACCCCAACTTCGCATGGGTGTTCTAAGAAAAAATTGCAACCAAATATTAACCTTATAGTATGGCCATGTAATATTGGTATATAAAAGAACCTTTTTTTTCATATTATATATATTATCATTTTCATATCATGGTTCATCCTGGAGTTTTTTTGCCACTGAGAGTCACCGAATGGTACCGTCACCGCTGCATTCTAGTACGTAGTGGGTGAACAACACCACTCAGAGGCCCCCTGAGCTTCTGGCGCCTCGGCATGTCCTATGTAGGATTCTTATCCATGTTAAAATAAAGGGTTATTTTATATACAAAGATTCCATGGCCATACTGTAAAGTTAAGATTGGGTCTCATTTTCTGGCTGGTTTGAAATAAACAATTTATCCTTTTGATAATAATGCTTTAAATTTATTTTTAATTTAATATTTCAGGAAGAATTCCCCTTAGTTGTGCTCCATGGTGGAGTCATCCTGACGCGAATATGTCCTCTGAACGTCCACAAGACTCTATACCATGGCGTGATCACTGGATGCAAGCTGTATATTACCTACCCCAAGAAATAACGGTGAACCAAGGCAATATGGCTACTTTAGTCTCTTGTCAAGACGAGTATTCACTTTGGTTCTATCTGGAAAAACAAATAAAATATAATAATTACAAAAGGCCCATATGTGAATGCGGAGTACACATGGCTTTATCGAGAACTCACGTTTCATACCTCAACGATGGTCGACGGAGTAAGAAATTCCTTAGCCACTTATGTGAAATATTGTCGAAGGATGCTATAGTTTTAGATTTGAACGGGAATGGATTCATTGGATTAGCCGCTGCCAAAATGGGAGCTAAATCGGTTTATATTCTAGAAAATATGAATCTCCATATTGGAATTTTGAATGATTATATAAAAGAGAATGAATTGAATAATGTGACTGTAATAAATGACTTAAATGATGATGTATTAAATGAAGTTGATGCTGTGGTTTGCGAGCCTAACTTCGCCAATGCAATATTACCTTGGGAGAATTTGAAAATGGCGTATCTGCTCTATAAATGTAAGGGGAAATTAAAAGATGGTGTTTCCATTGTCCCGCAGAGTGTAGAGTTTTGGGCGATGCCGGTGGAATTCCAGGATTTGCAGAAGATTAGGATACCCCTCGGTGTTTGCGAGGGTATCGATATGTCGATATTCGATGAACTTGTTGAGGTAAAACTATTAATATGCTTCTATTAACTCGATTACTTGTTTGTTTGTTAGTTCAGTATAATTTTTTGATTTTAAAACATTCCCCAATGAGCTACAGAATTCAAATTTAAAATATAACTCGGAACTGAATATCAATGTAATATTAACTCGCTTTCTTGTCTGTTCAGTATATATTTTTCAATAGATTTAAGACTAATTTCCCAATGAGCTACGGAATTAAAGATTATGAAATACAGATCAGAAGTGAATTTCAACGTAATATCGATGAGATTATTCGTCTATCCGTGATATACCTACGATATATAATCGATATCGAAGTACCTCATAATGTTTTCTGTCATAATCTTATCTAGATGTTTGTTGCCAATTTCATAATACCAAATGCACCTTTTTAATATGTTTTAAAAAGTTGGTATACTAAAAAGAATGTAATATTTTCCTACAACATTATTTATTTGTAATAATTTTCAAAGCAAATATTTTATTTATCGGTTGTTTTATTTATAATAATAATTTATACATTATTATTATTTCTTATTAATTATTTATGGTTAATAACAAAATAGAATATATATATAAAAAGAAAATAATTAAAAAGGATTGTACATTCTAATGCTTTTGATGTAACTAAAGAAACTTAAATAATAGTTGAAGTCAGTCTATTAGTATCTTCTATATGTGTATATCTATTGGGTCAGTTACTAGTATAGAACTGAAATGTATTTCTAGAAATCCCGTGTGATTAGCGATGCGGAGATAGAAGCCCAGCCTCTGTGGGAATACCCGTGTAAATGTCGGGGAATCCCGAGAAAGTTGATAGACATCGACATACGTGATTTGAAACCGACGTATGCTGCCGATGGTGTTAACACTATTATGTAAGTAAGTCGTAAGTTATGTAAGTAAGTCTTAAGTTACGTAAGTCGTGAGTTATGTAAGTAAGTTGTAAATGTAGTCCGGTGAAGCTTTTATGGCGTTGCTAGGCAAATAGCCTAGTCAGTTAAAAAGAAAGTGTGGTTTATCTTTGTTGATATTCGTGTATTTACTTTAAATTAATTTATTTTAAAGATACTTTTTATAGACTTTGTAAGAATGAATGTTTTTTTTTAGTGATTCAGAGTCTGATGAGATGCATTCAATAAATGGTTTTGCGATATGGCCAGTGTGGAACATAGGTGATACAAAAATAAGTTCTGGGCCCACAGATTCGCCCATCATTGGACAATTCGTTGACTGGGACCCACACACTAGACAGGCTGTAAAAATACTTGTAAGTATATAAAACTAAGATTTAAATAGCTCAGTTTTGTAAAAGGAAAATATAATAGAATTTTAATACATGATTTTAATGATGATTGGACCTTCGATTGAGTTATTTATGTAATGGCAGACAATATGAGTCGTAGCTTTATTTCTTGTATGATCTATTAAAATTTAAGGCCTATTTCTTAAGATATGTCTAAAAGTGATTTAATGTATACTGCAGGGAAACTATAGTAGAGGTGTACAAATATTCGAATTAACGAATTATTCGATTATGAATCGAGACGAATAATTCGATTCCTAGTATTCGAATAATTCCAACAATTCGGTATATTGAAATAATTTCCCTTGTAATAATTCAAACTACTGTTGATTTTAATTAATTAGATAAGATTTTTTATTTATTTTTTATTGTAGTGACTGCACTATGCGTGATGGTAAGCACAGTACAATCCAAAAACAATGGCGACCACCGAGTGACACACTATCCATCGCCGGTAACGTCATATCATGCCGGCCTGCGAAAAGCTGGATATGCACAGGCTGATCCCGGAACGCGATCCACAGAAGCGAATCACTATGACGGGCTTTTTCGCCATATACATGGTGGTTGCGACCCAGTCAGGCTGTGAAACCCTACCACCCGCTTTCGCCATTGCCTCGTTCGTTACTAAGCAGGGTGCACCACGTGCAAGTGAGGTTGGCTTGGATGTCTCAAGTTTTATGATGTTATTCGACACCCCTTACACCCCAAGTATTTAATATCAAACATTTATTAAATAACAAAATAAGTTCAATAAATTCTGTTAGTCAAAAGATATTAAACACGTTTGAAAATTTATAATAAGAAATTTCATTGTTTATCTTATAAATTTATGTAATCTATATTAATATTATAAAGAGGTAAAGTTTATGACGTTGTAGGGGGTAATCTCAGGAACTACTGGTCCGATTTAAAAAAGCTTACAGTTTTATATAGCTCATTTATTGAGGTAGGTTATAGGCTATCATCACGCTAAGACCAATAAGAGCGGAGCACTAAGGAAGAATTTTTTTAAATCGGGATTTTTTCCACTTGTAAGCTTCCGCTGCGTGTTCGCGTTAGCCCAAAGTAAATATTCCACGCGGACGAAGTCGCGGGCAGACGCTAGTTCTATATGAATTTGAGGCTCGTATAATAAGATGTGAGTGTGTAGAATTGATTCAATGTATAATCTAGGGGAACTATAAGTAAATAGAATTAATAAAATTATTATATGTTTGGCATTCCACAATATCATTATATACGACTGGTTTTTTATCCTTTTCTGTGCTAATAAAGCTATGGCTAACTATTTGTACAGAAAGCCCTAGCTTTTCTACAACTTTCTCTACAAATAGGAGCTAAAATTTTAATCGTTCAAATTTAGTTTTACATTATTTGGTTTTTCATGTAACATGTTTTTTTTAATATATCCAGTTTTTATACATCCAGAACGAAGTTCAAATCTTGCCGTTCATAACGCGTTTAGTATTTTTTATGATTTTCATATTTTGCATGTACAAAATTTGAAGATCTTGAAAAATAACGTAAAATATTAGAAACGGTTAAAATTGGATTGGATTTTGAAATGTATTACATTTATGTAATTTTTTTTTAGAAAGAAGTACACAAAGGAAGCAGTTCGGATACATGGAGTTTCCAAGTGGCCTGTGATCTGGTCAAAGGGCAATTTGATATTGATTTAAATCTCGTTGAAGAGAAATAATCGTACTATTTTCTTCTAAGTTATACATATGTTCATTAGTGGTGCTCGCCTCTTCATTTTGCCACCTTTTTGTGGTATCATGACACCACTGTACTTGATAGTGACTATAGTACAGTAAGTTAACTAGACAGTCACTATGACCGGCCTTATATGTATGGTTGTCACCCGAAAACAATCACGTGACGGCGTTTTTGATGTCCCATGGGTTATATTTTATAATTTTTTCCGAACTGACTACGCTATTGGCCTGGCAGACTTTCACAGCTTCGCCGGGCTAATCTATATTAATATATAAAGCTGAAGAGTTTGTTTGTTTGTTTGTTTGTTTGGTTGAACGCTAGGATCTCAGGAACTACCATTCCGATTTGAGAAAATCCTTCGGTTTTAAATAGCTCATTTATCGAGGAAGGCTATAGGCTATATATCATCACGCTAATCTGTCTGTCTGTCTGTCTGTCTGTCTGTCTGTCTGTCTGTCTGTCTGTCTGTCTGTCTGTCTGTCTGTCTGTCTGTCTGTCTGTCTGTCTGTCTGTCTGTCTGTCTGTCTGTCTGTCTGTCTGTCTGTCTGTCTGTCTGTCTGTCTGTCTGTCTGTCTGTCTGTCTGTCTGTCTGTCTGTCTGTCTGTCTGTCTGTCTGTCTGTCTGTCTGTCTGTCTGTCTGTCTGTCTGTCTGTCTGTCTGTCTGTCTGTCTGTCTGTCTGTCTGTCTGTCTGTCTGTCTGTCTGTCTGTCTGTCTGTCTGTCTGTCTGTCTGTCTGTCTGTCTGTCTGTCTGTCTGTCTGTCTGTCTGTCTGTCTGTCTGTCTGTCTGTCTGTCTGTCTGTCTGTCTGTCTGTCTGTCTGTCTGTCTGTCTGTCTGTCTGTCTGTCTGTCTGTCTGTCTGTCTGTCTGTCTGTCTGTCTGTCTGTCTGTCTGTCTGTCTGTCTGTCTGTCTGTCTGTCTGTCTGTCTGTCTGTCTGTCTGTCTGTCTGTCTGTCTGTCTGTCTGTCTGTCTGTCTGTCTGTCTGTCTGTCTGTCTGTCTGTCTGTCTGTCTGTCTGTCTGTCTGTCTGTCTGTCTGTCTGTCTGTCTGTCTGTCTGTCTGTCTGTCTGTCTGTCTGTCTGTCTGTCTGTCTGTCTGTCTGTCTGTCTGTCTGTCTGTCTGTCTGTCTGTCTGTCTGTCTGTCTGTCTGTCTGTCTGTCTGTCTGTCTGTCTGTCTGTCTGTCTGTCTGTCTGTCTGTCTGTCTGTCTGTCTGTCTGTCTGTCTGTCTGTCTGTCTGTCTGTCTGTCTGTCTGTCTGTCTGTCTGTCTGTCTGTCTGTCTGTCTGTCTGTCTGTCTGTCTGTCTGTCTGTCTGTCTGTCTGTCTGTCTGTCTGTCTGTCTGTCTGTCTGTCTGTCTGTCTGTCTGTCTGTCTGTCTGTCTGTCTGTCTGTCTGTCTGTCTGTCTGTCTGTCTGTCTGTCTGTCTGTCTGTCTGTCTGTCTGTCTGTCTGTCTGTCTGTCTGTCTGTCTGTCTGTCTGTCTGTCTGTCTGTCTGTCTGTCTGTCTGTCTGTCTGTCTGTCTGTCTGTCTGTCTGTCTGTCTGTCTGTCTGTCTGTCTGTCTGTCTGTCTGTCTGTCTGTCTGTCTGTCTGTCTGTCTGTCTGTCTGTCTGTCTGTCTGTCTGTCTGTCTGTCTGTCTGTCTGTCTGTCTGTCTGTCTGTCTGTCTGTCTGTCTGTCTGTCTGTCTGTCTGTCTGTCTGTCTGTCTGTCTGTCTGTCTGTCTGTCTGTCTGTCTGTCTGTCTGTCTGTCTGTCTGTCTGTCTGTCTGTCTGTCTGTCTGTCTGTCTGTCTGTCTGTCTGTCTGTCTGTCTGTCTGTCTGTCTGTCTGTCTGTCTGTCTGTCTGTCTGTCTGTCTGTCTGTCTGTCTGTCTGTCTGTCTGTCTGTCTGTCTGTCTGTCTGTCTGTCTGTCTGTCTGTCTGTCTGTCTGTCTGTCTGTCTGTCTGTCTGTCTGTCTGTCTGTCTGTCTGTCTGTCTGTCTGTCTGTCTGTCTGTCTGTCTGTCTGTCTGTCTGTCTGTCTGTCTGTCTGTCTGTCTGTCTGTCTGTCTGTCTGTCTGTCTGTCTGTCTGTCTGTCTGTCTGTCTGTCTGTCTGTCTGTCTGTCTGTCTGTCTGTCTGTCTGTCTGTCTGTCTGTCTGTCTGTCTGTCTGTCTGTCTGTCTGTCTGTCTGTCTGTCTGTCTGTCTGTCTGTCTGTCTGTCTGTCTGTCTGTCTGTCTGTCTGTCTGTCTGTCTGTCTGTCTGTCTGTCTGTCTGTCTGTCTGTCTGTCTGTCTGTCTGTCTGTCTGTCTGTCTGTCTGTCTGTCTGTCTGTCTGTCTGTCTGTCTGTCTGTCTGTCTGTCTGTCTGTCTGTCTGTCTGTCTGTCTGTCTGTCTGTCTGTCTGTCTGTCTGTCTGTCTGTCTGTCTGTCTGTCTGTCTGTCTGTCTGTCTGTCTGTCTGTCTGTCTGTCTGTCTGTCTGTCTGTCTGTCTGTCTGTCTGTCTGTCTGTCTGTCTGTCTGTCTGTCTGTCTGTCTGTCTGTCTGTCTGTCTGTCTGTCTGTCTGTCTGTCTGTCTGTCTGTCTGTCTGTCTGTCTGTCTGTCTGTCTGTCTGTCTGTCTGTCTGTCTGTCTGTCTGTCTGTCTGTCTGTCTGTCTGTCTGTCTGTCTGTCTGTCTGTCTGTCTGTCTGTCTGTCTGTCTGTCTGTCTGTCTGTCTGTCTGTCTGTCTGTCTGTCTGTCTGTCTGTCTGTCTGTCTGTCTGTCTGTCTGTCTGTCTGTCTGTCTGTCTGTCTGTCTGTCTGTCTGTCTGTCTGTCTGTCTGTCTGTCTGTCTGTCTGTCTGTCTGTCTGTCTGTCTGTCTGTCTGTCTGTCTGTCTGTCTGTCTGTCTGTCTGTCTGTCTGTCTGTCTGTCTGTCTGTCTGTCTGTCTGTCTGTCTGTCTGTCTGTCTGTCTGTCTGTCTGTCTGTCTGTCTGTCTGTCTGTCTGTCTGTCTGTCTGTCTGTCTGTCTGTCTGTCTGTCTGTCTGTCTGTCTGTCTGTCTGTCTGTCTGTCTGTCTGTCTGTCTGTCTGTCTGTCTGTCTGTCTGTCTGTCTGTCTGTCTGTCTGTCTGTCTGTCTGTCTGTCTGTCTGTCTGTCTGTCTGTCTGTCTGTCTGTCTGTCTGTCTGTCTGTCTGTCTGTCTGTCTGTCTGTCTGTCTGTCTGTCTGTCTGTCTGTCTGTCTGTCTGTCTGTCTGTCTGTCTGTCTGTCTGTCTGTCTGTCTGTCTGTCTGTCTGTCTGTCTGTCTGTCTGTCTGTCTGTCTGTCTGTCTGTCTGTCTGTCTGTCTGTCTGTCTGTCTGTCTGTCTGTCTGTCTGTCTGTCTGTCTGTCTGTCTGTCTGTCTGTCTGTCTGTCTGTCTGTCTGTCTGTCTGTCTGTCTGTCTGTCTGTCTGTCTGTCTGTCTGTCTGTCTGTCTGTCTGTCTGTCTGTCTGTCTGTCTGTCTGTCTGTCTGTCTGTCTGTCTGTCTGTCTGTCTGTCTGTCTGTCTGTCTGTCTGTCTGTCTGTCTGTCTGTCTGTCTGTCTGTCTGTCTGTCTGTCTGTCTGTCTGTCTGTCTGTCTGTCTGTCTGTCTGTCTGTCTGTCTGTCTGTCTGTCTGTCTGTCTGTCTGTCTGTCTGTCTGTCTGTCTGTCTGTCTGTCTGTCTGTCTGTCTGTCTGTCTGTCTGTCTGTCTGTCTGTCTGTCTGTCTGTCTGTCTGTCTGTCTGTCTGTCTGTCTGTCTGTCTGTCTGTCTGTCTGTCTGTCTGTCTGTCTGTCTGTCTGTCTGTCTGTCTGTCTGTCTGTCTGTCTGTCTGTCTGTCTGTCTGTCTGTCTGTCTGTCTGTCTGTCTGTCTGTCTGTCTGTCTGTCTGTCTGTCTGTCTGTCTGTCTGTCTGTCTGTCTGTCTGTCTGTCTGTCTGTCTGTCTGTCTGTCTGTCTGTCTGTCTGTCTGTCTGTCTGTCTGTCTGTCTGTCTGTCTGTCTGTCTGTCTGTCTGTCTGTCTGTCTGTCTGTCTGTCTGTCTGTCTGTCTGTCTGTCTGTCTGTCTGTCTGTCTGTCTGTCTGTCTGTCTGTCTGTCTGTCTGTCTGTCTGTCTGTCTGTCTGTCTGTCTGTCTGTCTGTCTGTCTGTCTGTCTGTCTGTCTGTCTGTCTGTCTGTCTGTCTGTCTGTCTGTCTGTCTGTCTGTCTGTCTGTCTGTCTGTCTGTCTGTCTGTCTGTCTGTCTGTCTGTCTGTCTGTCTGTCTGTCTGTCTGTCTGTCTGTCTGTCTGTCTGTCTGTCTGTCTGTCTGTCTGTCTGTCTGTCTGTCTGTCTGTCTGTCTGTCTGTCTGTCTGTCTGTCTGTCTGTCTGTCTGTCTGTCTGTCTGTCTGTCTGTCTGTCTGTCTGTCTGTCTGTCTGTCTGTCTGTCTGTCTGTCTGTCTGTCTGTCTGTCTGTCTGTCTGTCTGTCTGTCTGTCTGTCTGTCTGTCTGTCTGTCTGTCTGTCTGTCTGTCTGTCTGTCTGTCTGTCTGTCTGTCTGTCTGTCTGTCTGTCTGTCTGTCTGTCTGTCTGTCTGTCTGTCTGTCTGTCTGTCTGTCTGTCTGTCTGTCTGTCTGTCTGTCTGTCTGTCTGTCTGTCTGTCTGTCTGTCTGTCTGTCTGTCTGTCTGTCTGTCTGTCTGTCTGTCTGTCTGTCTGTCTGTCTGTCTGTCTGTCTGTCTGTCTGTCTGTCTGTCTGTCTGTCTGTCTGTCTGTCTGTCTGTCTGTCTGTCTGTCTGTCTGTCTGTCTGTCTGTCTGTCTGTCTGTCTGTCTGTCTGTCTGTCTGTCTGTCTGTCTGTCTGTCTGTCTGTCTGTCTGTCTGTCTGTCTGTCTGTCTGTCTGTCTGTCTGTCTGTCTGTCTGTCTGTCTGTCTGTCTGTCTGTCTGTCTGTCTGTCTGTCTGTCTGTCTGTCTGTCTGTCTGTCTGTCTGTCTGTCTGTCTGTCTGTCTGTCTGTCTGTCTGTCTGTCTGTCTGTCTGTCTGTCTGTCTGTCTGTCTGTCTGTCTGTCTGTCTGTCTGTCTGTCTGTCTGTCTGTCTGTCTGTCTGTCTGTCTGTCTGTCTGTCTGTCTGTCTGTCTGTCTGTCTGTCTGTCTGTCTGTCTGTCTGTCTGTCTGTCTGTCTGTCTGTCTGTCTGTCTGTCTGTCTGTCTGTCTGTCTGTCTGTCTGTCTGTCTGTCTGTCTGTCTGTCTGTCTGTCTGTCTGTCTGTCTGTCTGTCTGTCTGTCTGTCTGTCTGTCTGTCTGTCTGTCTGTCTGTCTGTCTGTCTGTCTGTCTGTCTGTCTGTCTGTCTGTCTGTCTGTCTGTCTGTCTGTCTGTCTGTCTGTCTGTCTGTCTGTCTGTCTGTCTGTCTGTCTGTCTGTCTGTCTGTCTGTCTGTCTGTCTGTCTGTCTGTCTGTCTGTCTGTCTGTCTGTCTGTCTGTCTGTCTGTCTGTCTGTCTGTCTGTCTGTCTGTCTGTCTGTCTGTCTGTCTGTCTGTCTGTCTGTCTGTCTGTCTGTCTGTCTGTCTGTCTGTCTGTCTGTCTGTCTGTCTGTCTGTCTGTCTGTCTGTCTGTCTGTCTGTCTGTCTGTCTGTCTGTCTGTCTGTCTGTCTGTCTGTCTGTCTGTCTGTCTGTCTGTCTGTCTGTCTGTCTGTCTGTCTGTCTGTCTGTCTGTCTGTCTGTCTGTCTGTCTGTCTGTCTGTCTGTCTGTCTGTCTGTCTGTCTGTCTGTCTGTCTGTCTGTCTGTCTGTCTGTCTGTCTGTCTGTCTGTCTGTCTGTCTGTCTGTCTGTCTGTCTGTCTGTCTGTCTGTCTGTCTGTCTGTCTGTCTGTCTGTCTGTCTGTCTGTCTGTCTGTCTGTCTGTCTGTCTGTCTGTCTGTCTGTCTGTCTGTCTGTCTGTCTGTCTGTCTGTCTGTCTGTCTGTCTGTCTGTCTGTCTGTCTGTCTGTCTGTCTGTCTGTCTGTCTGTCTGTCTGTCTGTCTGTCTGTCTGTCTGTCTGTCTGTCTGTCTGTCTGTCTGTCTGTCTGTCTGTCTGTCTGTCTGTCTGTCTGTCTGTCTGTCTGTCTGTCTGTCTGTCTGTCTGTCTGTCTGTCTGTCTGTCTGTCTGTCTGTCTGTCTGTCTGTCTGTCTGTCTGTCTGTCTGTCTGTCTGTCTGTCTGTCTGTCTGTCTGTCTGTCTGTCTGTCTGTCTGTCTGTCTGTCTGTCTGTCTGTCTGTCTGTCTGTCTGTCTGTCTGTCTGTCTGTCTGTCTGTCTGTCTGTCTGTCTGTCTGTCTGTCTGTCTGTCTGTCTGTCTGTCTGTCTGTCTGTCTGTCTGTCTGTCTGTCTGTCTGTCTGTCTGTCTGTCTGTCTGTCTGTCTGTCTGTCTGTCTGTCTGTCTGTCTGTCTGTCTGTCTGTCTGTCTGTCTGTCTGTCTGTCTGTCTGTCTGTCTGTCTGTCTGTCTGTCTGTCTGTCTGTCTGTCTGTCTGTCTGTCTGTCTGTCTGTCTGTCTGTCTGTCTGTCTGTCTGTCTGTCTGTCTGTCTGTCTGTCTGTCTGTCTGTCTGTCTGTCTGTCTGTCTGTCTGTCTGTCTGTCTGTCTGTCTGTCTGTCTGTCTGTCTGTCTGTCTGTCTGTCTGTCTGTCTGTCTGTCTGTCTGTCTGTCTGTCTGTCTGTCTGTCTGTCTGTCTGTCTGTCTGTCTGTCTGTCTGTCTGTCTGTCTGTCTGTCTGTCTGTCTGTCTGTCTGTCTGTCTGTCTGTCTGTCTGTCTGTCTGTCTGTCTGTCTGTCTGTCTGTCTGTCTGTCTGTCTGTCTGTCTGTCTGTCTGTCTGTCTGTCTGTCTGTCTGTCTGTCTGTCTGTCTGTCTGTCTGTCTGTCTGTCTGTCTGTCTGTCTGTCTGTCTGTCTGTCTGTCTGTCTGTCTGTCTGTCTGTCTGTCTGTCTGTCTGTCTGTCTGTCTGTCTGTCTGTCTGTCTGTCTGTCTGTCTGTCTGTCTGTCTGTCTGTCTGTCTGTCTGTCTGTCTGTCTGTCTGTCTGTCTGTCTGTCTGTCTGTCTGTCTGTCTGTCTGTCTGTCTGTCTGTCTGTCTGTCTGTCTGTCTGTCTGTCTGTCTGTCTGTCTGTCTGTCTGTCTGTCTGTCTGTCTGTCTGTCTGTCTGTCTGTCTGTCTGTCTGTCTGTCTGTCTGTCTGTCTGTCTGTCTGTCTGTCTGTCTGTCTGTCTGTCTGTCTGTCTGTCTGTCTGTCTGTCTGTCTGTCTGTCTGTCTGTCTGTCTGTCTGTCTGTCTGTCTGTCTGTCTGTCTGTCTGTCTGTCTGTCTGTCTGTCTGTCTGTCTGTCTGTCTGTCTGTCTGTCTGTCTGTCTGTCTGTCTGTCTGTCTGTCTGTCTGTCTGTCTGTCTGTCTGTCTGTCTGTCTGTCTGTCTGTCTGTCTGTCTGTCTGTCTGTCTGTCTGTCTGTCTGTCTGTCTGT
Organism: Antheraea pernyi; assembly: GCA_015888305.1. Classification (NCBI taxonomy): domain Eukaryota; kingdom Metazoa; phylum Arthropoda; class Insecta; order Lepidoptera; family Saturniidae; genus Antheraea; species Antheraea pernyi. The sequence goes on along the minus strand of MU167205.1, from coordinate 7,445 downwards.
CTGTCTGTCTGTCTGTCTGTCTGTCTGTCTGTCTGTCTGTCTGTCTGTCTGTCTGTCTGTCTGTCTGTCTGTCTGTCTGTCTGTCTGTCTGTCTGTCTGTCTGTCTGTCTGTCTGTCTGTCTGTCTGTCTGTCTGTCTGTCTGTCTGTCTGTCTGTCTGTCTGTCTGTCTGTCTGTCTGTCTGTCTGTCTGTCTGTCTGTCTGTCTGTCTGTCTGTCTGTCTGTCTGTCTGTCTGTCTGTCTGTCTGTCTGTCTGTCTGTCTGTCTGTCTGTCTGTCTGTCTGTCTGTCTGTCTGTCTGTCTGTCTGTCTGTCTGTCTGTCTGTCTGTCTGTCTGTCTGTCTGTCTGTCTGTCTGTCTGTCTGTCTGTCTGTCTGTCTGTCTGTCTGTCTGTCTGTCTGTCTGTCTGTCTGTCTGTCTGTCTGTCTGTCTGTCTGTCTGTCTGTCTGTCTGTCTGTCTGTCTGTCTGTCTGTCTGTCTGTCTGTCTGTCTGTCTGTCTGTCTGTCTGTCTGTCTGTCTGTCTGTCTGTCTGTCTGTCTGTCTGTCTGTCTGTCTGTCTGTCTGTCTGTCTGTCTGTCTGTCTGTCTGTCTGTCTGTCTGTCTGTCTGTCTGTCTGTCTGTCTGTCTGTCTGTCTGTCTGTCTGTCTGTCTGTCTGTCTGTCTGTCTGTCTGTCTGTCTGTCTGTCTGTCTGTCTGTCTGTCTGTCTGTCTGTCTGTCTGTCTGTCTGTCTGTCTGTCTGTCTGTCTGTCTGTCTGTCTGTCTGTCTGTCTGTCTGTCTGTCTGTCTGTCTGTCTGTCTGTCTGTCTGTCTGTCTGTCTGTCTGTCTGTCTGTCTGTCTGTCTGTCTGTCTGTCTGTCTGTCTGTCTGTCTGTCTGTCTGTCTGTCTGTCTGTCTGTCTGTCTGTCTGTCTGTCTGTCTGTCTGTCTGTCTGTCTGTCTGTCTGTCTGTCTGTCTGTCTGTCTGTCTGTCTGTCTGTCTGTCTGTCTGTCTGTCTGTCTGTCTGTCTGTCTGTCTGTCTGTCTGTCTGTCTGTCTGTCTGTCTGTCTGTCTGTCTGTCTGTCTGTCTGTCTGTCTGTCTGTCTGTCTGTCTGTCTGTCTGTCTGTCTGTCTGTCTGTCTGTCTGTCTGTCTGTCTGTCTGTCTGTCTGTCTGTCTGTCTGTCTGTCTGTCTGTCTGTCTGTCTGTCTGTCTGTCTGTCTGTCTGTCTGTCTGTCTGTCTGTCTGTCTGTCTGTCTGTCTGTCTGTCTGTCTGTCTGTCTGTCTGTCTGTCTGTCTGTCTGTCTGTCTGTCTGTCTGTCTGTCTGTCTGTCTGTCTGTCTGTCTGTCTGTCTGTCTGTCTGTCTGTCTGTCTGTCTGTCTGTCTGTCTGTCTGTCTGTCTGTCTGTCTGTCTGTCTGTCTGTCTGTCTGTCTGTCTGTCTGTCTGTCTGTCTGTCTGTCTGTCTGTCTGTCTGTCTGTCTGTCTGTCTGTCTGTCTGTCTGTCTGTCTGTCTGTCTGTCTGTCTGTCTGTCTGTCTGTCTGTCTGTCTGTCTGTCTGTCTGTCTGTCTGTCTGTCTGTCTGTCTGTCTGTCTGTCTGTCTGTCTGTCTGTCTGTCTGTCTGTCTGTCTGTCTGTCTGTCTGTCTGTCTGTCTGTCTGTCTGTCTGTCTGTCTGTCTGTCTGTCTGTCTGTCTGTCTGTCTGTCTGTCTGTCTGTCTGTCTGTCTGTCTGTCTGTCTGTCTGTCTGTCTGTCTGTCTGTCTGTCTGTCTGTCTGTCTGTCTGTCTGTCTGTCTGTCTGTCTGTCTGTCTGTCTGTCTGTCTGTCTGTCTGTCTGTCTGTCTGTCTGTCTGTCTGTCTGTCTGTCTGTCTGTCTGTCTGTCTGTCTGTCTGTCTGTCTGTCTGTCTGTCTGTCTGTCTGTCTGTCTGTCTGTCTGTCTGTCTGTCTGTCTGTCTGTCTGTCTGTCTGTCTGTCTGTCTGTCTGTCTGTCTGTCTGTCTGTCTGTCTGTCTGTCTGTCTGTCTGTCTGTCTGTCTGTCTGTCTGTCTGTCTGTCTGTCTGTCTGTCTGTCTGTCTGTCTGTCTGTCTGTCTGTCTGTCTGTCTGTCTGTCTGTCTGTCTGTCTGTCTGTCTGTCTGTCTGTCTGTCTGTCTGTCTGTCTGTCTGTCTGTCTGTCTGTCTGTCTGTCTGTCTGTCTGTCTGTCTGTCTGTCTGTCTGTCTGTCTGTCTGTCTGTCTGTCTGTCTGTCTGTCTGTCTGTCTGTCTGTCTGTCTGTCTGTCTGTCTGTCTGTCTGTCTGTCTGTCTGTCTGTCTGTCTGTCTGTCTGTCTGTCTGTCTGTCTGTCTGTCTGTCTGTCTGTCTGTCTGTCTGTCTGTCTGTCTGTCTGTCTGTCTGTCTGTCTGTCTGTCTGTCTGTCTGTCTGTCTGTCTGTCTGTCTGTCTGTCTGTCTGTCTGTCTGTCTGTCTGTCTGTCTGTCTGTCTGTCTGTCTGTCTGTCTGTCTGTCTGTCTGTCTGTCTGTCTGTCTGTCTGTCTGTCTGTCTGTCTGTCTGTCTGTCTGTCTGTCTGTCTGTCTGTCTGTCTGTCTGTCTGTCTGTCTGTCTGTCTGTCTGTCTGTCTGTCTGTCTGTCTGTCTGTCTGTCTGTCTGTCTGTCTGTCTGTCTGTCTGTCTGTCTGTCTGTCTGTCTGTCTGTCTGTCTGTCTGTCTGTCTGTCTGTCTGTCTGTCTGTCTGTCTGTCTGTCTGTCTGTCTGTCTGTCTGTCTGTCTGTCTGTCTGTCTGTCTGTCTGTCTGTCTGTCTGTCTGTCTGTCTGTCTGTCTGTCTGTCTGTCTGTCTGTCTGTCTGTCTGTCTGTCTGTCTGTCTGTCTGTCTGTCTGTCTGTCTGTCTGTCTGTCTGTCTGTCTGTCTGTCTGTCTGTCTGTCTGTCTGTCTGTCTGTCTGTCTGTCTGTCTGTCTGTCTGTCTGTCTGTCTGTCTGTCTGTCTGTCTGTCTGTCTGTCTGTCTGTCTGTCTGTCTGTCTGTCTGTCTGTCTGTCTGTCTGTCTGTCTGTCTGTCTGTCTGTCTGTCTGTCTGTCTGTCTGTCTGTCTGTCTGTCTGTCTGTCTGTCTGTCTGTCTGTCTGTCTGTCTGTCTGTCTGTCTGTCTGTCTGTCTGTCTGTCTGTCTGTCTGTCTGTCTGTCTGTCTGTCTGTCTGTCTGTCTGTCTGTCTGTCTGTCTGTCTGTCTGTCTGTCTGTCTGTCTGTCTGTCTGTCTGTCTGTCTGTCTGTCTGTCTGTCTGTCTGTCTGTCTGTCTGTCTGTCTGTCTGTCTGTCTGTCTGTCTGTCTGTCTGTCTGTCTGTCTGTCTGTCTGTCTGTCTGTCTGTCTGTCTGTCTGTCTGTCTGTCTGTCTGTCTGTCTGTCTGTCTGTCTGTCTGTCTGTCTGTCTGTCTGTCTGTCTGTCTGTCTGTCTGTCTGTCTGTCTGTCTGTCTGTCTGTCTGTCTGTCTGTCTGTCTGTCTGTCTGTCTGTCTGTCCCTGTGAACGCGCATCACTCGGAAAGTACTGAACCGATTTTGACGAAACTTGGCACAGTGATAACTAATGTTACGAGATTACATTTAGGATACTTTTTGTCCCATAAAACGCAATGGATTCTCCAGGATCTGCCTGTTTGTCTGTCCCTTTAAACACGTATTACTCTGAAAGTACTGAACCAATTTAGACGAAATTTGGCACAGTAATAACCAATATTACAAGGTTACATCTAGGATACTTTTTATCTTATAAAACGCAAGGGATTCTCCAGGATAACGGACGAAAGTAAAAAAAATGTAGTTCATGATATTCTTGACGAATTTTGGTAAATTTTCTTTGTGCTATATATAGCAGACAGATTAGCTAAAAAATTAAGCTATATTTCCATATGCTACTTCAAAAAAAAATATACCAAAAAAAACGACCACCGTGATTCGAACCGTCGGCCCCGTCGAAACATTTAAAGCCCCGTACGTTACAACTGAGCTACGCCTACATGACATTTCTGTACGTAATTATCGACCACTTATGAAACATTTATGTAGACGAAACTGTCACTTATGTTGTTACATTTATTTCATTGTATAAAAAAATTTTTGCTAAACAAAGGTGACAAGATTTATTTATTTATCTATACTATAATAAAACTGTAACAAAGCCAAATCTGTACATTACAAGGTTACATTTAGGATACTTTTTGACCCATAAAACGCAAGGGGTTCTCCATGATAACTAAAGAAAAGAAATTAGTTAATGTAACTAGACTTTTTTGCGACACTTTAGTATAAGAGCCAGCAACGTTGGAAGAACGAGAATTTGAGAAAAGTTGGTTCTTTAATATGAAGATATATTATGCCCTTCCAAACACGATTCAGGATACCTGGTAGCCGGTTAACGTTGTATTTTTTAATGCGAATTACACCTTTACAGATCAACATTTTGATTTATAAATAATTTAAGGAACATTTTTTGTCAGTAACTTTTATAAGTTTAACGTTTATACGTTATTAAAAACATGAATTTTTCACTGCCAGACAATTTTGTTATTGACAATAATGTGCCTGGTGATATTCTTTATAAACAAAATAATTCATTTCAAACCATTTTATTTTTTCCCTTGCAAAGAACATATTTCATTTTGTTAACCAGGCTCTTCCATAATTATGGCTATCTTTATTATACAGCCAGTGTTGCGCTAAGCTAGAGTTATAACTAAGTTATTCTATACATAGGTTTTGGTAGGGGGTAGAGCCACGCTGAAGCTATTACTGGTTTCAGGATGAATGGGTCGGCTCGCCCGGGGTAGTACCACCCTCTAACAAAAAGCCGACGGGAAGTAACAATGCTTGCATTAGTGCGTTTCGTTCGATTAGTGAGAGCACCGGAGAGGCCCACCTCTCTTCCCCTTCCTCCTCTCCCCTTCCGCTTCCTCCCCCTCCAACACAGGTTGGCAAGGCACTTACGACTCTCCTGGTGTTGCAAGTGTCTATGGACGGTAGTTATTACTTAACACCAGGTGACCCACCTGTCCGTTTGCCTCCTATGACATAAAAAAATACATTATATTTTTAATTTACCCTTTTTTATGTTGAAATAAAATAATATTAAAAAAAAAGTGTGTGTGTGTGTGTACTTATGTACACGCATTAGAAGTTATACTTCTTTGGCGTAACAAGTAAAAATCTTTTCAAAAATTTTATCTTGCGCCTTATTCTACGTTTGTAGAAAAAACGACACTAACAATAAAAAAAAGGTATTTAATACAATGAAAGTTTTAATATAAAGAAATACAAACAACAAATACAAAGAAACAAAATGTTGACTATAGCTAACTTCAGGGTGTCGGTTTTTCGTGACGGTGTGTGCGCGCAACGTAAAAATTTACTCTCATCATTTTTTTGTTACGGTGTGCGCGTTCATCGTAAAAATTTACTCTCATCATTTTTTTGTTACGGTGTGCGCGTTCATCGTAAAAATTTACTCTCATCATTTTTTTGTTACGGTGTGCGCGTTCATCGTAAAAATTTACTCTCATCATTTTTTTGTTACGGTGTGCGCGTTCATCGTAAAAATTTACTCTCATCATTTTTCCCTAACGCGCCAAAAGAAATATAACTTCAATAAAATTACAGATATCTTAACATGGTTTGAACATACTTCTTTATTTACAAAAAATTGCATCGGGCACATTATTGTTAATATCAAAAATGTCTGGCAATAATAAATTCACGTTTTAGTAGCGTTTAAAAGTTAGTGAAAAACAAAACATTCTAAAATTATATAAAGTTCAATATTTTTGCCTGTAAAGGTTTACCGGCAGCCAATTCGCTGTCGAAACCGTTGCCTAGCTCTTAGACAAATAGTCACAGGCAAGTGACAGATGACACATGTTGCTCATATCTTTTTAATATTTATGTTTTTCTTTAATACAATGTAGTGTGAAAAAGTTTTAATTCAAGTTGAAAATAGTTATGATGTCATTCAGTGTTTAATTTATCATTATTTATTTTATGAATATATTTTAACGTTTAAATTACAATTTAACTTTATCAACTTGATATTTTATAATGTAAACTATACTGAGCGTATAGTAAACGCCTACAAAAAGGGAAAGGAACTACGTTCCAACTGGAGGTCCATGGACATCTCAAGCTTTTTTTACATTACTGCCAATATACGTAGGTTAGTTTTTATTTTAATTGAACCCGGTAGATGATGTTACGAACGGGTTGTAGGCTTATTGGGACAGAAGTTACTGGGACAACGTACTGGGAAGACATTTATCGGCAATATATGTAGGTTATTTGTTATCTTAATTGGACCTGGTAGGTGATGCTGCGAACGGGTTCAAAGCATATTTTAAAATATTTCTCACATACCAACTGGGTATATGTTTGAGTGAGTCCCTGGATATTTGGGATTCACAATTTGAAACAGTAGGTATCGCTGCAATCGGGTTTTGAGATGTATTTAGATTTTTCGCGTTTAAAAGTACAATCGAAACCGGTAATAACCGATTTGGTGCAGACGAAGTCGCACGGGTCAGCTAGTTAAGAATAAAGTGTTGTAGGAAAAGTGAGTTCTCTGGCATTTCTTGTAATCTTCCGTTTATTTAAAGGATTGACTACTGAATTTATTCCGATAAGCAGTGGCCAATGTATTTTCACTATTTTTTAAATTCTTTATACCATAAATTAATTTGTACATGTAAATAATGAGATAAATTGTAAAATCATTGTATTTTAAAGGTATGTGGTGAAAATGGCATAAAAGGAATTATAATTGTAATACTTAAATATTGGTAATTGTATAAAAGCTAATAAAGTTTTACAGATACATACTTCGTGTATTTTTATTTTTTATCATGAGGATACTAAGATCCTATTATTCCTAAGTAAAAAAATAATACAGTTTTGGCGGAATCTAAGCTTATCATTAGTGGCTTTTATATTTTATTCATAATCTTGTGTTAATTGACTTTATATTTTGTAATATTGGTAGCTTGCTAAACTTGCAGAAAACACGAAGCACCAGCCGCGGGCTTATTTTGACATATAGTCATTTTAGAAAAACACAAACCTGTTAACCTCCTCTCATTATCTAGTCTTCCATCTCTGGTCATTAAATATTAAAGGACACAGGTAAACGGGCAAAACTTATATCTCATTTACAACAAAGATAATATATAACATGAAATTATATTACAGCCATAAATAATTTTTTTAAAATATGAACATTTGTCTTTAGTTATATGTACAACTTACCCAGAGTTTCACAACAAGTAGGCTACATAATTAGGGTTACCATTCGTCCTGTTAAATCGAGACTGGCACCACAATAAACGCCTCTAATTCGGCAAAGCACTATTAAGCCCAATTTTTTCACTTGGTCACACCATTCTTCAAATGGCGTACATAACTGGAATGGCAGAGTTTTTTGCGGGATCTTGGAATGCCATGTAGT
>MNPI01103037.1:0-43314 GCA_015888305.1 Antheraea pernyi | reverse complement strand
TTTTTATTCTCAATATACATAAATGATCTCCCGCTAATGGTGCTGTGCTGACATGGTTCTTTTTGCAAATGATACTTTCCTAATTTTTTAAATGAAAAGGGTAGATTTAGAGGTTGGGCATCTGAATGATACTTTAAATGAAATTTGACATTGGTTTGCGTTCAATAATCTATTGCTAAATGCATATAAAATTATGAGATCCACTACACTCAATGTTAGACAGGTTGATAGTCGAATCAAGATCGAAGAGAATTTAGTAGGGCTAGTTGACAATGTACCCGTGGTAGTTTCAATGTTCATAAGCGCCTTATTAGGGTTTACACTGAATAAGGTATTTTTGACTTGATTTGATTGACCGCTTTCGGATCGGTAACGCGAGAAAAATAACTGAAGTCTTCTCTTCCTTTTTTTAGAATATATTTATTTAATTCACAAACTTGTATTAATAAATGACCCTTAATGAAACAAAGAATAAGCTACTCTCGAGGATATGCTTTATGCTTTGTTGTTTATTGTTTATTGTGAACCCAGTACTTTAGCAGTGTTAATACAGACAGATATTTCTAAATTTTTATACCTAGTCAAGTAACTACGAATTTAAAATTTAAATAATTTGGGTTCCAGACGGTTCTAATATAATTGAATTGTTGTGTAACTGAACAAATTGCCTTGACGCTTGCTTTGTGTATAACTCAGTGAATTTCTTAGAGGCCTTCTGTTTCAATTTGTCTCAGAACCCAGTCAGTCGTCTTTGTGTCTAGCTGTAGAACTATTTCATTTGTCATCTCCACAGATAACTTTAAAACAAATCGATGATAGAAATTATTAGCAAATAACAACTTTTTTTTTAATAATAAACTGTGCGACGCTTGGTCTCAGTCACACCTGATGTAAAGTGAGGACGAGGCCTAGGATATAACGCGTTCACGCAGTAAATGCGCATTCACTCTTCTTTTGAAGATTGCTACATCATATGCTTCAGGAAAAACAGACGCAGGCAGTGCATTCCACTCCCTCGCGTTTCGCATTTTAAATGACGAAGCGAAGCATTTCGTTCGGATGAAGGGTATGTCAACCGCGAATGAATGGAGGTCTGTACGGCGTCTGGTAGTCCTGAGATGAAATGGAGACGGTGGTATTAGTTGGTGCAGATCTTGTGCACATTCCCCAAAGTGTAGCCGATAAAATACCACAAGACAGGCGACTCTACGTCGATGTTCAAGTGGTCGCAGTTTGGCTGTTATCGGTGGGTCGTTACCGATAAGTCTTCGAGCTCTGTGATCAACTTCCCCTCTCCTCTCTCCTCTCCTTTTCCCTCCCCTAACCCTTCCCTCCGAAAGATGGCAACGCACTTACGACTCCTCTGGGGCTGTTAGTGTGCATGGATGGTGGTGATCACTTAACAGCAGGTGACCCACCTGTTCGTTTGCCACCTATGACATAAAAAAAAAAAAAAAAAAAAATTTAGTTTCATTCACTTTGTTTACGTATCTGTTACGAGATTGTGCTCCCTTAAATTTTTTTGCCTCCTACAAACTTTTTTATCTATCTCCGGATCTACTTATAAACGTTGACTCCTGCATATACATACTTGGATTTAGATTTGTCTTACGATGAATATATTCATTACAAATAAAAATGCCCAAAAACTTGTATACGATTTACGCAGTACCGCTGTAGGTATACGTACATATCTATAAATGTACATTTATAACCAACTGATATTAGTTCGAAACTAGTATTATAGAGGCGCTGGTTGGAAAGAACGAGTGCGACCTCTATTTATATAACGTACTCTGTGGCTATAACTCGTACAGCAATAAAGTTCTTCAGTCCGTGAGAAAGTCATAGTAGCAGACATCTTGTCTCCTAGAATAAATATAAGTTACTGATAAGAATAAGTTTAATGATACAATAGAAATATTCGTCTGTTTCATATAAATGACCGATAAAGGCTTCATAATGATAATATTAAAATGAGGGTTATTAAACCTGACTAATATTATCATCTGCGTATACATCTATATACTGAGTTTAGGAAATATATTGTTCGGATAATAATGAATCTGTATCTGTATCAAATATTTTCAACTAGCAGTCCCGGCGGACGTTGTCCCGTCCTGATAATAAAAAAAAACCTTGACAAATTATATACCTAAACCTTCATCATGAATCACTTTATCTACTGATGAAAACCGCATGAAAATCCGTTCAGTAGTTTTTGAGTTTATCGCGAACAGACAGACGTGGCAGAGGTTTTTTTATAATATATAGTGATAGTAATAATAATTAATTATTAATAATTAATATAAAAATCTGTTATTACATGCAAAATCTTAAATATCTATATACCTATCCCTATATATACACGATTTTTATCCGATACGAAATATATATAAGAGTTGTTGTGGTATGTATACTTGGTACCAACAAGACGGTGCCGGCGGCGGCGCTTTTGCTGCTGGGCCAACCGCTGGGGTGGCACGATGAAGTCTATAGAGATCTCTTGCCGCCCCAACTAAAGCGGCAGACGTACATCGTGAGGTTTTAGTCCGTGCGAGTCGGACATAACCCACTCTCTCCCCTGAGAGGGTGGTGTATCCATAAGGGATTTCCCCACGTTAAAAAGAAAATAGAAAGATAGGTCGCGAATTGCATGAATCAGGCAACAACTCAAGCTGAGGTGTGCCGTACACTCTTGAGCTAGTTGTCAAATAAAATCGGCTGAGTGCCTTAAGCGCTCGCCTTAGTAGTCCGGTGAAGCTGTTAAGACCTTGCTAGGTTCGATTTTTATAATGAAAACGATGAATAGGAGTTGAATATTTTTAAAGAAATACAAATATGTTTATATATATGAAGTTTAATATTTCAGCAAATACGAATTAAAAGTAATGCAGGTAATGAATTTTCAAAATCAACTCTTGAAGGATTTATCCACTAACTAGCGACCGCTAGGCTTTCTCACGGGTGAAAATACTAACGTGACGTCATAAATATCGAAACTATTTAGAACCATGTATACTATTCAATCCTTTTTTGACGGTTATGCATTTAGAGTTCATCAAAATCAAAAACGCTTCATAAATCCCGTTACACAAACAAGTTTTTTATGTTATGCGTAATTGGAAATCTTTTATATCTCCTAAAATAGTCACTAAAATAATTTGATGTAAAGGGGAATTTTGATTTACATTAAATGCTCTACGTAACTAAAATATTTAACTTGGCATGGATTATTACTAAATTAATAAATATATCGTTGCGAATAACCCTTTATTTTTTAATGACACATAAAAGATAAAAAATTGTTACTGTGGGTTATCCTTTAGAGGATGACATATGTGATATATCATCGAGAATTTTTGCGGATCTTTTAAGATATACAATTCTGTAGTATATTAATTTTGATGTATCCGACAAGGTTCGGCCAGCTTAACAATGTACGGTGCCCAAAATATATTTATACGGAACTTATTAAAATACTAGCGTTTGTTCGCGGCTTCGCTCGCATCAATGCAGGCCTTGAGAATAAAATATACTACAATGTAGCTCCCGCATCCCCCGCTGATAATGTAATTTTCTATTGGTGATTACATTTTTAAAGACAGTTAAGTAGTATTGGAGTTTACCAATTACAAAAAAAAATCGAATCTCTTTTCTTTAAAATAGTTGTATAGAATATGTGTTAGATATTGACATTGACATGCCATTTTATTTGCATTTATTTTTCTATTATAGTTTTCATATTTTATATTATTATATTGGTTTGTTGTATTTCATATTTTATTATTATTACTGAGAAAACTCTGAACCAACGAATCCTGAAAAAAAAACCCGAAAATGCAGTCCTCGGGAATAGTCTAAAGTTAGCTAGTTTTATGTTACATATAAATGGCAATATAGCAAGCATACCATAATCTTGAAGAACTTCGTTTTTAACCGGAACAGTGGGGCCGCTCAAGCAGACACTATAAATAGCCTACCAAAGCTAAAGACTACAGAAAAATTGTAAGGCTAAAAGATCCCATCCGACTTCGTAACTATATAATAATAATCATAAGTACAATGGTACAACAAAATAATCCCATGGAGGGTTGATGTCAGGCAGGCGGCCGATAGTAAAAATTAAGCCAAATCATATACCACAACATGACAAACATGTTGTACCGACCCTACTTATGTGGGAAAGGGTAAGAAGAAGAAGTTGTGTTGAAAAAACATCGATTTATCTTGTAAAAAATACTAAATACATGTATTTATATACATAAACTTTCAGAAAGAAAGTTTCCAAATTATAAAAAAAATATATATTAAAATCTATTTAGTAGTCCTGAAGAGCTAAATAGTCATTCGCGGATAGAGGATTTATTTTGTATAATGTAAAGAAACACATTCAAATAACTCTGGCAGTCTCTGTTATAATCTATTAGTTACTATATTAAACTCTCTTTGATTGGTATCAAAAGTTAAAACCTTTGTTGTTACCACTTTCCTTGACATAAATCATGAATAAGAAATTTTACAAACTTACCAAATGGCTTTTAAGATGATCCAAGACAAACCGAGCAAACTTTCTGCTTACGATACTTATTAGTACGGATTAAATTAACATAATTTTGTGGACAAAGTTAGCCTATAAATAAGGATTGAGAAGTTATAAGGTGAAATTCAAGCCGTAAAACGTAGATGATTCGATAAAGAAATAAATTAATCATGTTAAATAGCTCTCTCGGCTTCGATTCAGGGGATCGGGAAAAACTGACTCGCATCCCTTTGATAGGATTAGATTAAGCTTGTTTACGTGTTCTTACTGAATGTTTGCGAATACGTGCTTAGATTTTAATAGTCACATCAGGAACATATTAAAAGTCATGCTATTTTGACAGGCCTTGTTGCGCAGTGAGAGTACGCTCAGTTATGGAGCTGAGAACTGGTACGATGTCTATACATGATTCAGTTATGTATGAGGAATATAATTGTTAATTCTATCGTTTCTAAAATACAAGCTAGTTGGCAATCAAATAGTCATGCGTGAAAATGTCCCCACATATATTGACCAAGAAAAACAACCTCTTAAACATTTTCAAGGACGAATTTTCCATTTTTATATCATATATTTAAAAACGTTTTTATTATCTCTTAGGATTCCTAACTCCACTGGAAAACGGAAATAAAATAATGGAACTGCATATAAGGGAAGTGTAGTGCGATAAAAAAGACATTGAGAGATAGAACTCGCGGTTGCCGTTCAAAATTAATATCAAAAGTACTTTATTCAATGTAGGCCCTAAGAAGCACGTATGACCGTCAAAACTAACACTGGTTCCGAAAACAACCCAACGCAAAGAACCGCCAGAAAACTCGAAAACCTAATAAGATATCCAATGGTGCTAAGTGTGGTCTATTATTATGTATTTCTTGACTGACTTCAAAGTTGCACTGAGGGAATATCACCGCCACACCTATTTCTATTGCAAAGCACCAATACCTGCATTATTGTGTTCCAGTAAGAAGGGTTTGGTTGGTAATATATATTGATAGACGTGGCATAGCGACTCAATCTCCTGGAGTAACAGTAACAGACGTATGGCTCTCAAGTGACGCTGCCGGTACACAGATATAAGCGTGCCGACATCTTTTCAACTTCACTGTAGTAGCTGGCTATATGGACTTATGACAGCCTTATGAAGCTCAATCACCATGTTTTCCTCACCAAAAGCCCTGGCTAATTCGCAAACCGAACGTATGCCGATCGACACTGTGCCCAAAGATAGAGACTATTTAGAATCAGTTAACTACAATTGAACCACAAGACATTATATTACGTCACTTCAAAAAATTTAATCACATTCACTAATGTCACGTGTAACACATCCTTCTTTTAATAAATAAAGCAACAATGAAACAATCACGGTAACTGTAAATGTACAACACGCAACAACATAGTTAGCACATGTAAACAAAATGATTCCGCGTTTGGGGACGCGAATGCATGACTCTGAACAAATATTGTTAACAGTAGCACATGACTTGATACCACAAGGTGTTTGGATAAAAGATAATGGTTTCTAAATAATCATGACTTAGTTATGATGTTTGTTTTTATATATATACATTTTACACGATACGTTGAACTTACGAAAGTCTATACTGACGTATATTTAGTTATGTAGGTTCTTTGTATATAGCTGAGAGCGATAAAATGTAACACTGTCCAACAATCATGAATCTAGATCTTTTTTCAATGGAGAGATACGAGAGACGGTAATATAGAACAGATGATTTAATATAAAACCTGGTAACCTTAATATAGATAAGAAAAACATATTTTTTACATAAATTATTTTTTATAATTTACACTAGCTGCTCACGCGACTTCGTCTGCGTGGAATAGTTACTTTGGGCTAACGCTGACACAACGATAGCTCTCAGATGGAAAAAAGAAACGATTTTGAAACATTTTTCATTGGTACTACGCTCCTAACCTTATATAGCCTTTAGCCTTCCTCGTTAAATGAGCTATCTAACACTGAAAGAATTTCTCAAATCGGACCACTAGTTCCTGACATTAGCGCTTTCAACCAAACAAACAGAACGTCCAGCTTTATAATATTAGTGTAGATTAGTGTCAACGTTGTTAGGTAAGTTTAAAGAAATACCGAATAAAGTACAACAACGCAACTGAGCTGCGTGACGTGGTACCTCGTAAACAGGCATTTACATTTCGACCGTCCTCGCCAATGCGAGTTCTTATCGGCGACTAAACCGCCTTCGGCCCCCGATGCCCCACATCTGCCATAAGAACCGTCTACATTATTAGTTCGTTATCGTTTAGTCTACTTTCTGACCTGTATTATTCTGATCCACTCTTACAGAACGTACCTCGTATGATTTTAGATGTCTTAAAAACCTTCCTCGATTAATAGGGCACAGAATGCGAAAATAATATTTTAAAATGAACTGGCAGTTTCATAAATTCACGTGGCATATATAAAAATAAATATTTTCAGCTTTATATCATTAATACTGTAAGATATCTTCTTAAGTGTGTTTTAATAATTTAATTCAGTATAATGAATTTTATCGTCCCTGTAAAGCACTTTTTACCTTGCCGTCTAGCTATGAAATATTGAAATAGGCTCCTTCATCGTATCTCATGGCGGATACGATTGGATAATATCGTGTTTCGGAACTCTCTTATGAGGTCACATGTTATCTTTCATCCACTTACGCACTTTTTAACATTATACAGTATATTTTGGGGTAATTCTATGCAAATTTCAATATGTATTTTAACTTATGTATGAAACGTGACTTATAAGCAAGACTTCGGCTATTTAGATACTGTTTTGTTCATTTGTTCGTGTTTTACCATTTCATTTACATTTTAATACTGATTACTAATTAATAGGTGGTATTTTTATAGGTGGTAGAGCCACGTTGAAACTATTACTGGTTTCAGCATGAATGGATCGGCTCGCCCGGGGTGCTACCACCCGACCCACAGAAACACCGACGTGAAGTAATAGTGCTTGCATTGTTGGGTTTCATTCGATCAGTGAGAGTGTCGGAAGGTCACCTTCCCTCCCCCCCCTCCCTACTCTCCCTTCCCTACTCTTCCCTCCCCCAAACACAGGCTGGCAACGCACTTGCGACTCCCCTGGTGTTGCAAGTATCTATGGGCGGTGGTGATTACTTTAACATCAGGTGACCCACCTGTTCGTTTGCCTCCTGTGACATAAAAAAATAATAATAACAGTACATTTTAATGTACACTATTATTGTAGAAATGTAAAGTTTGTGAATCATTGTTTATTTGTAGGTCTGTTTAAATTATTAATCCAATTTTAAAAATTCTTACTCTAATAGAAAGTTACGTTCAGGCTGTTTTATTGTTTATGAAGTTTTTATTGTAACCAGCTGTGCTTGCATTCGTTTTTTATTATTTATTACTATTATATTTGTAGTCAGAACTACTTGACTTCTTGAAGGTCCTAGAGCCACACTGTAGCTATTACTAGTTTCGGCATGACTGGGTCGGCTCGCCCGGGGTAGTACCACCCTCTCACAGAACACCGACGTGAAGTAACAGTGCTTGCATTGTTGCGTTTCGTTCGGTAAGTGAGAACGCCGGAGGCCCACCTTCTTTCCACCTTTCCCTTCCCCTTCCTCCTTTTTCTACCCCTTCCCCATACACAAGCTGGCAACGCACTTGCGACTCCCCTGTTGTGTTGCTAGTGTCTATGGACGGTGGTGATCGCTTAACATCAGGTGACTTGTTCGTTTGCCTCATTTTGACATAAAAAAAAACTATGAAAATATTGTAAATGTTGGAATATTTAAACACGCTAATTTTCATAGCGGTCAAGTTAAATGGTCCAGAAGTTGGGCTAGTGCTATCTAATTATTGTAGAGTTGATAGCATTAAAACTCTTCCGCAATAAAATCTAAGATGCTTTAACTTTTATGGTGATTTGTCATACGGAGTTAGAGAATTCATGTTTATACATACACAAATTAATATATAAGGAATCATTAGTAATTGTTTCTAAAAAATAAATGTCTACTTTAAGTATTTAAAAAAGTAGGCGCCCAGTGGTCGACATTCGACCATAGTTCAGTGATTTGAATTTAATTTATTTAACAATTAATTGAGTTTTAAATTTGAACTTTATTGGAGTTCTTTTGTCAAAGGGTATACGTCTATAATCAAAAACTTTCATCATGGCTATTCAGTTATTTAGCACTTTTTTTGAATTATATAAACACAAAAAACTGTCTATATGAAAATTGAAATTAATTATAAATTTGAAACAAAAAACAGGCGGTTACATAAGGTGGCAAGGCTCTCAAATTCTAAGTAAACATAACTTTACAAAAATAAAGAAATTTATCCCAACTCATCACACAATTTTCAATTAATTTTACAGGACACCATGGGTGGGTGGTATTTCTGGGTGATATTGAATTAAATGAAGTCTGCCAATTATAAGGAACAGTGATATGCCCAGTATCATCGTTTGGAAAAGTAATGGATACACAATAGAATCAAATGATGAAACCAAAACATTTACATATAATATTATCATAAAATTAGTCTACATATGACCAGTTGATTTCAAAGGGCATGTAAGGCATGCAACGTCATTCATGTTAAAAATATTGAAAAGGTAATTGGAACGTAAGAGTAAAATGAAGGATGTCAAAACGTCTTTTTCATTTATATGTGTGTATATGTAGTGTAAAATTCAAGCAGTAGTGTGAGTAATGTATATTTTAATATGCTTGTAATACGTTTTATATTAAAAAATTGCTTTGTGCACTTTTCTTCCATATAAACTTTAACTATGCTAAATTTCAAGTTCATCCGATCGCGCAATTCGCTCAAGAAGAGGTAGAAAGTTTTGGCTTCACGTATTAATATATAGAATATAATATAAATGGAGTAATAGTGTGTATTAATTACTCTACGCTGTAGGTAATAATAAAAAAAAATCTTTTTTTGTCCTTTTTGTTATTAAATAATGTATCTTGAACTTATAGAAATTTACTACCGGACAAAATCGTCTCAGAAGGATGGCCACTGGACCTGATATTTAGCCTTTCTTATATATTTAATTCTATATACCTTGCATATCGTTCCTCCGTCTTATACCGGGTTATGTCTCAAGATCCACATTATTTTCTTTAAACGCGGAATCCTCCAGAATTCCATTCCAGGAGTTAATAGTCCTTAACCATGTATAGTAACTGAAACATTTTAGTAACCACCTGCTTTCCACTATCGCACTGCTCGTCATCGGCAGGGAATTCATCCCCACACATTGGAACCGAAATGGTCTCGGACGGTCCGATTCCAAAGTGGTTTCCTTCCACGAACGATCCGGTTGTGGAATGAGCTTCCTGTGGAGACTATAAGTATGGGGTGTTTCAAGGGGAAAATAAATAGGTTATTTAAGGGTCGGTAACGCGCATGTAACACTTCTGATGTTGCAGGCGTCCATAGGCTGAGGTGACCGCTTTACATCAGGCGGCCCGCATGCTTGTTTGCTACCTTCGTGGTAAAAAAAAAGTAATCAAGTAACATCCACACTAACATATAAACGCAAAAATAACTGTCTCTGTTTTTTACCTTTTACGATTAAATATCTGGAACAATTGCGATGATATTAGGTATAGAGGTAACTTCAAACCTTAAGAAGACGATACTTGTTATACCAATATATAATAAAACTCACCGAGCTAACTATATATAAGTTCAGGGTTAATAAAATAATACTAAAAATTAGTAATATTAGCAGTCGTATTTTCAGTTACCTAGTAGATGGATTTCATGGCCCTTGTTCTCGTTACAAAGATTTAATAAAATGATAAACGTATAAAAGGGGTGTAAGGGGTGTCGAATAATATCTAAGACTTGAGACACCCAAGCCAACCTCACCTTCATGTGGTGCACCCTGCCGAATAATGAACGAGGCAATGGCGAAAGCGGGGTGGTAGGGTTTTACAGCTTGACTGGGTCTCAACCACCATGTATATGTCGAAAAAGCCCGTCATAGTGATTCGCTTCTGCGGGTCGCGTTTCGGGATCAGCCTGTGCATATCCAGCTTTTTGCAGGCCGGCATGGCAGTGGCGACCAGCGATGAATAGTGTGTCACTCGGTGGTCGCCATTGTTTTTGGATTGTACTGTGCTTACCATCAGGCATAGTGCAGTCATTTTGCCGTGCTACTATAAATATATATATATATATATATATAATTGTTAGATATCTTGTAATAATCATAACAAAAGTAGATTATTATATGAAGGCATTCATTACAAAAAAATGTTTCTGTAATGAATCACTTGTACCTATAAATTATCGCTGTAGAATGTAAGTGGATATTTTTCTATTATTACTTATAAATAACATTCAGGGAACGGATCAAATATTTTTGGGGTGTATAACCGGTACTGGTTAGTGTTTGCAAAATATATTGTTGACTTACGTTTGTTCGATCTAGCCGAGTTACTGTTGGCTTTACGTGAGTAGTTTGTGGATGTGATCAAAGCACAGATCTTCGTAGGTGCTAGTCAAGTACGTATGTGTAGTCTTGTTTGGGAACAGTTACGAAAATCTTTAGGAATGTGTGGGAGTCGGTCATTTAATATCGTGTACCGATACACATTTTTTGATACTTATACTAGCAGATATAAAAATGTATAATAACCAAATAGAACAAATAAATAACTTTTAAAAAGACATTCCAGTTATGTAGCTTAAAATGCTTTAGGGCGTGCAGGCAAGACCTTATCATCAATTCTAGTAGTGGTAGTACCACTCTCTCATAGAAAACCGACGTGAAGTAACAGTGCTTGCATTGTTGCATTTCCTTTGGTCAGTGAGAGCACCGGAGACCCACCTTCCCTTCCCCTAACCCTTTCTCCCTTCCCCCAACACAGGCTTGCAACGCACTTGCAACTCCTCTGGTGTTGCAAGTGTCTATGGACGGCGGTGATCGCTTAACATCAGGTGACCCCCCTGTTCGTTTGACTCCTATGATATAAAAAAAAAAATTGCCATACGTTGTCAAAGTACATTTTTGAGGTAGCTAAAGCTTAACACATCACTCGTAGCGGTTACGTATCGTAATGTTTGTAAATAGTAAAACAGTGACACAGGCCGAGTTCGTCTTTAAGATAAAACTGTTATAAATACACGTACAACACCTATTTGTGAATAGTGCGCTTGCGAGGACGCGTGTCTCTCGTTTACTTAAAAGAAAATTTAATTTTCTTTCCCTAATCGAATTATTTTTATCGAGTGCCTAATATCTAAACGCAGCTCCCAAATGGCTCCGGGAGTCGCCCAAAATTCAGAAACAATAATTAATAATTCTTTAGAAGCAATTGCTACGGCTCGTGATGGGGATATTATAAATGAATTAATTGTACAGTCGGCAGTAAACAAAACTTGCCCGATTGATCACTTAGAATTTGTTAATGGAGCCAAGTCGATACAGAATGGCGATACGGTTAAGGAAATTAAGACTGAAGTTAAGAAACCCGTTAAGAAAGTTACTAGACCTAAAGTGTTGAAGAATATCGAGTCTAGGGAGTACTTGTATGACCGTTTATATGATACTACATGCCCTAGAGTGGTGAGTGAATCTGTTTATAATTCTGTTGTTGTTAATGTTGCTGATCTCGAAGTTGTAGGTAACTTAAATGAAAATTAAAGTTACACTAGACCTTAAGAATTTGTATTTAAGGAATTGCTCTAAATCAAATCTTAGCAAGATAGGTTATACAATACCAGGAATATTTTCTATGATGTTAAAACTTTTCTTTATCTATAGAATTCAAATTATAGAGGTTGTGCGCGAATAAGGCCAAAACTACTAGATACATTTTGAACAATTTTTTTTTTGGTTTTATTTTATAAACACTTGGTCCTTATTTTTTTAAAAAAGTATCACAATCTCTTCGCTTAAAATAAAGTTATCGAAACGTTAAGAAACCATGATTTTTAGAAGTCCTACGCATTCAGCCATGCGTGTTTTTGCTCCGTGGATAATTGGGGTAAACAGTGTGGTGCTTACATTCTTATCCTCTGAACATAATCTAGATTGTTAAGAGAATAAACGACGCAGACGAAGTTGTGGGTAGAAGTTAGTCAAGGAATAAAGGGAGGACGAAATCTGTCCATGAAGCCGATATGAATAAAAATTCTTCAGTGGATTTTTATGATAAAAGCTATATCTGATTTACGCTTAAATCATTTCGTAATATGGTATTATGCTGCAATACATTTACAACAACTTATCAAATATTATATATTTACAGATGTAAATGAGTTCATAGATATATTTACTTAGCAACCAGCACGCGCCTACTATGTAAATAATTTTCCCAGATAATATAGAATCTAGATGGAAAAGCCTTATTTACTGACGATTAAACATGTTTGCATTAAATTGAAAATTATTTAATAGTCTAAATGAGGGATAACGATAATTTAATGTAATGGAATTATTTTGTAAATAAGTTTTATAATTTTGTTCTTACTTAGTTTATTAGACATATATTGATAAGATAATATATATGTAAGTATATATAAATTTCTTCTGTACGTGTGTATGTCACTGAACTCCTCCTAAACTGCTGGACTGGTTTTGATGAAATTGTGTGTACGTATTCCAGTGGATCCGAGAATGGTTTAGGTTCACAATTGGACCCGGTAGGGGGCGCAGCGGTTGGCTTTTAGCATTTTTTTTAATTATCAAAGCACGACAACGTCCGCAGGGACCGTTATATGTTGCTTTGTGTAATAAATCTGGCCATTTTCCTTTATGCCTGGAAAGAAGAATACTGGAAATCCATGCAAAATATATATATATATCGTCAATAAATCGTATGTAACAAAGTCGCTATGCACATCTGTCTGCATGCGAGCTTCGTTTTTTTTTATCTACAGTACTGTATTTGATATAAAATTCTAAATAATTTTATTAATAAATTACTTTTTTCGGAAAGACATATGCATAATACATACATATTATATGTATAGACTAGGTTTATAATAATCAAGTCATAAAAATTATGTTTGATGGGATACATCGAAGAAATATACCACGGAGTTGTATATCTTTGAAAAGAAAAAATCACGATGATATAAGTATATCTCGTAAGGATAATCCATAGAAGTCTGTTTTACTTGTCATATTTTGTAAAAGGAATGGGCTATTTGTGAACCTATTTTGACCTATATACTATTAATATTTATCAAATAATGTATTTGACATTACACGCACTAGGCTTAGTACGAAGATACTAGGGGACATAATACTTTGTGATAATCTTCGTATATGTCCATTCGATCTTTTGGACTTGTTGGAGAAGGCGTCTACTATCAAATCGTTCGATAATTTTGTCATGCTTGTGATTGCTAATCTTAAGACATTTAACGGGCTTTGAAATTACCACGAAGCTCTGGCTTGCATCTAAATCATGACTGCCAAATCTTGGTGACCTTTATATTATGCTCGTGCAACATATCAAGGAAGTGAGAATCGTACCAAATTACGATCACCCCTCTCTCCCTTTATATTGCCAACTAGCCGACCCGTGCCCACTTCGTTGGGCGGTAATACGTAAGCGTGGAATGGTTGTTTTGCGCTAAAACGCAGCGGAAGCTGTGAAAAGGAAAAAAATACCCCGATTTTGTAACATTCTTCATTGCTGCTCCGCTCCTATGGGTCTTAGCGTGATGATATATAGCCTATAACCTTCCCTGATAAATGAGCTATATAACACTGAATGTTCCAAATCGGACCAGTAGTTCCTGAGATTAACCCTTACAACGTCACAAACTCACAAACTCTACCTCTTTATAATATTAGTATAGAAGTATAGATATAGATTCCAAATGATCTCTGTGCGTAACCAACAAAATAGAAAAATTACACTAGTTCCGTTGAATATTTAATTGTAACCAAAATTGTCCTTATCTATATCCTTATATAAATCTAACGTGTCTGCACTTTCTCGATATTTATGAAAAAAAATATTACAGGTATCTAGGAATAAGTAATAGAATACATTTCAATCATTTTTTTAAATGTCTGTCTGTCTGTCTGTCTGTCTGTCTGTCTGTCTGTTTGTATGAACACGCATCACTGCTAAAGTACATGGTTCATAATAAAAACCTCAAACCATAAAGCATATCTTCGGGAGTAACCTAGTATTTGTTTTATTAAAATCGGTCCACTCTATCAAAAGTTATTGTAGTTTGAATGACGGCTCGAGGCAAGTGCGAGAGAAGAGTAATATGTAGTCTATATTAATATCTATATAAATAGATCTTATTGAAGTGAAACTTCTTTATCGACGTAGGGAGGAATTTTAGAGCATGTAAAAACGTATGTAACGTTTTTCGGTTACGCGCCATCTTAATTTCTGTACATTTTTCCGTTACGCGCCATGTTTGTTTCTAAAGGTGTCAACAATGATCAGATTCCGTGGAATGTAAACCATATATTTCAGTTATAATAAGCCATTAATTTCAAAAATATATAATAACGATAACAATAATAGTAATAATTATATTATAATTAATGAAATATAATTGATGAAATGCTATTAGAATCTTAGTAACAATAAGGTAAAATAATTGAATTATTTGTATCCATGTTTATGATAATAACAGCCTTTTGCTTAAACTTTACCTAATTAAGCTTTATTTAACCAATTTCTGTAAAGTTGTAAATATAGTAGATCATTTTTCGAAAAATAATGTCATAAACATGTTTCACTTCTTACGTGTGTACACTGATACACGCACGTATTTTTTTGTTTGGTTGAACGCGCTAATCTTAGGAATTACTAGTCCGATTTGAAAAAATATTTTAGTGTTAGATAGATCTTTTACCGAGAAAGGCAATAGGCTATATATCATTACGCTAAGACCAATAGGAGCGAGCACCAATAAAGAATGTTTCAAAATCGGGGTTTTTTTTCTTTTGAGTACTTTCGTTGGGCGTTAACGTTAGCCCAAAGTATGTATTCCACGCGGACGAAGTCGCGCGCAGAAGCTAGTACTACATAAATGGGTATTAGAAAATATCAACGATTTAAAATTACGTGCAACAAAAACAACTCTAATTTAGTGAAGATATTTATGAAACTTTTTTAACTTCGATAAACTGTTCGTGTGAAAGCACCAAAAATGTATTGGATAGTACATTACTTGACATTTATGACGTCATATTAGTAGGTTGCTTCCATACCGTATGAACTTAAAGAACTAGGGTAGTGAAGTTTTAAAATATATAGAAATAACTCATTGGATCTTATTTTCTTCGACGTATCTCCAGATTTATTGGAGTTTTGCAGTTCGCGTCTTGTAATTTATCCTTTTAGTATATACCTTATGTACGTAGAAGAGGCTCAACAACTTGGGCGGTGAAATTTAGCGGTTGTTTTCTGTTATCTTTCATTTCATGAATTTAAATGACTTTCTACTTTCTTCAGTAGGTATTATATATTCCGCATCGAGCGAGGTGGTTATTCTTAGAACTGAAAATGTCTTTTATTATTAGAATTTGTTCTATCTATACATATAATAAAAATGAAGTGTCTGTATGTAATATCAAAATAACATGTTTTTACTGATTGGGTACGAAAGTATACACGCTACTGATAACAAAAATGCAGTTTTTAAATTTTTTTCGGTCTGTCTGTTTGTTCCGGGTAATCTCCGAAACAGCTGGACCGATTTTGACGGAAATTTCACTGACAGATAGTTAAAATTACAGCGTGTTACTTAGGCTACTCTAAATTAGACTAGCTGTTAACCGTGGCTTCGCCCGCAGTGCTATCTCCAAAACGTCTTCACCGATTTTTACGCGGCTTTCACTGGCAGATAACGGGCATTATAAAAAGTAATTCAGTTTATTTTAATTTAGACTACCTGTTAACCATGGTTTCGCCAACAGCTATCTCCAAAACCGTTAGACCGATTTCCACGGGACTTTCAGTGGTAGATAACTGACCTTATTGGAAGTAATTTAGGTTATTCTATTTTAGACAACTGTTACCCGCGTTTTTGTCCGCATGAAATGTATTAATAATATGTTGTTCACTGTAAACATGTGCGTAAGACGTGCGTTGTACTGGACTTCAAGAATAAATTAATTGAAATTCATATATCTGTATCTATGTATGTAATTTGAATTATATTGTCTTTTTGATCACATTGGCGGCCATTTTATTATGTTTACCGACCTTTCGTATACATAACTTAGTAACCATAGTAATATATAAGAATGTTGTTCAGTTCAATGAGCACTATTTAAATTGTCAAATATTAAAAACTGCTTAGACTGAAGTTTTATATTTTGATTTATATTTATGCAAGATTTCAAGACATCAGGTCATTCATAGTTTACAACTCAACATTATAATTATTAATAGTAATTATGAGGGGTATTTCTAATAAGATATTAGACCATAAACGTATTACTTATTGCCAATATTGCCATAAACGTATTACTAATGCCTTAGTTCCTTATACACTGTAAGTGAGCACTGAGGTAGTTATATGGTGAGTTAATGTTCCAAAGTTGTTGCTGGTGATAAACCTCATTTAATACACTGTTACTATTTATAGATCTAATGTATACGTTACATGTTACTGTAAGTGACGTGCGTGTCGTACTTGCAATTGTTTTAAAAATAATTGCTATAAATGTACGTAGTCGAACAATTTTATATTCCTGTAATACAATTTAAAAAAAACGCGAGCGGGGATGCGGGTACAGCTAGTATTTCATAATAATCGAAAGACGATATAATTGAGTTGTTACATTTGAAAATTTGCTAAATCCAATTTTAGTTAGCCTGGTGAAGCTGTTAAGACCTTACTGGGTCAATAGCGTAGTCAGTTCGAAAAAAAAAAAAATTAGCCGTTCCTAATATTCTGCATTATTATTTAAGATCTTCAAATTTTGTACACGTAAAATATGAAGATCATAATAAAAAACTAAAAATCTTATGGACGGTTTTTGAACTTCGTTCTCGGTGTATAAAAACTGGAAATTCAAAAAGAACATGTTCTATGAACGATTAAACTTGGATTTAGCTCGTTTTGGAATGTAACGTAATATAAATGTGCAAATTGCTTAACTTAATATTTTTATGTGAATTATCTTAGGCCTGCGATTTCTCTCTGGTAAAAAAAATTGTCGTTTCATAGGAACTAAGTTTTGCACCTGGAATAATTTCCAGCTATTTTGTATGTCATACCAATTACCGATTTTAACAGAGGTATATTATATTTTATATTATCATTGCGTAATTTTATGGAAGGGTAAAAAGATAAGTAGTCAAAATAATACTCTGAAAATAACTCTATCCGCCAATTAAACTTTCGTCGAAATCAGTTTTGCCGTTTCTGAGGTCAGTCCGGACCAATAACAGACACCGCTTACCCCGCTTCCCGATAAAAAAAATAGCATCGCTGAACGCGTAGTGCTAAAAAAGTCCTAGTTTTTTATAGCATAAATAATGTGATAATTAAAAGAAAGGACCAAGTTTCTAATAAATAATCACTACAACGATTTGATCAAAATCTACCCAGTAGTTTTTTGTGATGTGTGGACCAATATTATTTAATTAATAATTTTAATTAATTATAAGGTACTCGAGATTTAGTCTACATTATTTATTATACTACTGACTATACATCGTATGCTTATAGAAAAAACATAATAACCGCATCGCTCGCCCCACTTTTCCACAGTAAGAAAACACATCACTGAACGCGTATTGCTTATGAAAATCATAACTTCTTAATACTTTCTATTACATGAAGCTATCGTGATATTTTTTTAGGCTATTTATATGACCGAAGAGACTTAAACAGACGTAAGAACTGCCGACAGAAGTTAAAACTCGAAACAACGAAATAATTGTCTACCTTTTTCAATTTTTAAAATTAATTATAGTGTGAATTATTTAAAACTAGCGGGCCCGGAAGACGTTGTCTCACCCTGTTTATTAAAAAAACCCTGACAAATTATATACCATCCTCGTGAATCACTGTATCCATCCACTGGTGAAAGCCGCATGAAAATCCGTTCAGTAGTTTTTCAGTTTATCGCGAACATACAGACAGACAGACGCGGTAGGAGACTTTGTTTTATACTATGTAATGATTAATAATTTTTATATTGAAATTATTAACATTAATCTGGTTTGACATCTTTTGGCACTCCAAGCAATAATTATATTAATTTTATACATTTTATTAATTTTCGAACTCGCACTCGCGCGACTTGCACCAACAGATTAGCGATGCATAGTATAGCAGCCGGTGTACATCAAATATTTAAATTTTGTATCGAGTTCGAAAATTAATAAAATGTATAAAATTAATATAATTATTGCTTGGAGTGTATAATATTAGTATAGGTAATACAATGTCAGATTATAAGAGTCCTGCTAAAAGCCTTTCCTCGAGATATGGTACTGGCATAATCACCATCGAGCGATGATGCTTTAGTTGATAGTGTGTTCAGGACTCCGGGTCGATGGACGAAGGTTCGAATCCTAGTTATTGAGTCGGAACTATTGGTGAAAGGAACCATCGTGATGTAAGGGGTGTCAAATAACATCTAAGACTTGAGACATCCAAGCCAACCTCACCTGCACGTGGTGCACCCTGCTAAATAACGAACGAGGCAATGGCGAAAGCGGGGTGGTAGGATTCTACAGCCTGACCGGGTCGCAACCACCATGTGTATGGCGAAAAAGCCCGTCATGGTGATTCGCTTTTGCGGGTCGCGTTTCGGGATCAGCCTGTGCATATATGTGATAGTGTGTCATTCGGTGGTCGCCATTGTTTCTGGATTGTACTGTGCTTACCATCAGGCACAGTGCAGTCATTTTGCCGTGCTACTATAAAAAAAAAACCACATCATAGTGGTAGGGCTTTTTCTAAGTCCGCCTGGCTAGCTACCATCTTTAAGTTGAAAAACTGTCGCCAAGCATCTGTTGGTGTGTTCCGGCACTTAAGAGCCATTCCACTCTTATGTTTAACGTATTTATCTTTGACCACGTAGTTTACCATCAGATGAGATTGTGTCCAAAAAGGATAAAACCTTCGAAGCATAAAAACCTAACCAAAGTCGTGGTGGTTTAGTGGTGTGACCGGTGGAATATGATTTCGATGTCCGCAGTTTCTCAAAAAAAAGTTAACGTATGCCCTGGTTCGAATCTCGAGGAGGGAATTGATATTCTATCAGGCTAACCACTCGACTACTGCGAGAAAACTGTATGTAAAGTGAAATTTTAACGAGAAAGTTTGTGAGGATGTGTGGAACTTTGTTACCCTTTCACGCGAAAACCACTGGACGGATTTTGATCCAACTTTACAGTTACTTAGCTTATACATCAGAATAATGAATGAAGTAATTAATGACTAAATACTTAATTGCATTTTTGGTTTGTACACTGGTGAGGTTAATGCCAATAACTAGAATGCCAGAATAACAATATTGGCTATAAATAAGACTTTATCAAGATTTCGTTAAAATCGGTCACGCTATTTGTGAGCTCTCTACTTGCACCGAATAAACCGTTAAGCCTGTTTCAGAGTGCAGACGGGTGCTGATATTTGTGGTAGCATCTAGAATCATTAAGAATGCTAGCGACGTACATTTGAACTACACGTACGCGCGGGAACACCCGCCACCCGCCTGCATTCTGCAACAGGCATTAGAGTTATACAAATATAATATATGGTGTCATCTTCATTAATATTATAAATGTGAATGTGAATGTGTTTTTGTTTGTTTATTACGCTTTCATGCCTTAATTATACAACCGATTGTCATGAAATTTTGCATACAAGTTGTACCTTTCATCTAGATAAAATGTACTATCCTCGGGGGATAGGTTAAATCCACATTAACGCGAGCAAAACCGCGGGCAATAGCTACTAATTAATAAAGCTACAAACACAGATGAAGTCTTCGGCGACCGCTTGTATTTATATAAACATATTATGTCTAGAACCCCGATGGTTGGCTTTCACTTGCGGCTGTTACAACATGTTTGTCGATACATTTTTTTAAGTTTTATGTTTGACAATCGATTTTCCTGTAGATTTTGTTTGTGCTGATACCGCGATGTCGTTTCACATTTTATTACCGTGGATCGTCTACGTGCTGATCATTGAGCAATATGTACATAAAATACACAGCAGTTCATGTCGATTATAGGTAAAAACAAACATTGTTTAGTCGCGGTGACATTTTCGCGGTTTACCGGCGTGTTTAAACGTGTCGAGACAATTGAAAAATGACAAAATTGGATATTATCTCCGTTAGGATTTGTCACGGTGGACGTTTGCTTACTGTATGACTTGATATTATTAATTGTAGTCGCCGGCAATTGTAATTTAAACGATGTGATATTTTCCTTTATAACCGTGAAAATGTTTATGTCGTTTTTTTTCTACAGTTATAATTTTTTTTAACGTTAAAGTTGTAGTTCACTGTAGATTACATCGTTTAACACGTTGCCTGCCACGGGACTTTTCACGATACTGACCTGGGAAGCCATTTTGTTTTTATTATATTATGTTACTAAAAATAGTAATTATAGTATAGTTATCCCGCTCTGGTAATAAAAAAACCTTGTCAAATGATATACCTAACCTTTCTCCTGAATCACTTTATCTACTGGTGAAAACCGTATGATCCGCAAATCTGTTCAGTACGCCCACAGTGTTACTACTTTTTTTATTAGCGTACTTACTAATTTAAACTTCATATTCCAACTAAACCGCCCTTAAGGATCCTAGCGTGGTGCAAGGTAGCAAACTTCCTTAATAAAGTACTCCGGCGAAGCTGTTAAGAACTTACTTGGTCAATAGCGTAGTCAGTTCGAAACAAAAAACTTCCTTAATAAATCAATTCTAAAATTCGAGAATAATTTTGAAACAAACAATTTCTTGGGCTTTATAAAAATTGGTATCGAAAGATTAGTTAAAATCTAGCGGGCCCGTCAGACGTTGTCCCGCCCTGATAATTAAAAAAATCTAGAATTAAAGCGCAACGCCACCTACCGAGTCTAATTGTGAACGTAAACCTTCCTTGTGAATAACTTTATCGACAGTTGTAAACCGCATGAAAATCCGTTTAGTAGTTTTTGAGTTTATGGCGAACAGACAGACAGACGTGGCTGAGGAAGTTTTTTTGTAATATATAATGATGTGTATATTAACATTGTAATTTTATTATACGAAAAAAATAATATAAAAGTAAGTTTTCTTTGCGAACATGGAAGGTATGGTTTTACACACAATATATAAATATTCACACAGTAAAATTATGTCAGTATCAAACTTGTCAAGATTTCTAAACGAAATAAAACTTTAAGAATTCAAGTTCTTAACCAACTCGTGCATTTGCAAAAATGATACAATATTTATTTCGTATTTCCTTATAAAGGGGAGGGTGCTCTCTCGAAGTTGGCGTGTGAAACCGCCTCGGGGTAAACCCGTTTCGAAGTATTTATGTTCTGAACTTCTTACATGTATTGTGTTGGTAGATGAAAATGTAGAATTCTATTTCATATATCACGAAGTTTTGACTATATTTAAAGTATATATAATAACTATATTAAACATCCCTGAAACGTTCTTCATTGGTGCTCCACTCCTGGTGATTTTAACGTGATAATATATAGCCTTCGTCGATAAATGTATTATCTGACACTGAAATAATTTTTCAAATCGGACTAACAGTACCTAAAATGAGCGCGTTTAACCAAACAAACAAACAATCACTCCAACTTTATAATATTAGTATAGGTAATACAATGTCAGATTATAAGAGTCCTGCTAAAAGCCTTTCCTCGAGATATGGTACTGGCATAATCACCATCGAGCGATGATGCTTTAGTTGATAGTGTGTTTAGGACTCCGGGTCGATGGACGAAGGTTCGAATCCTAGTTATTGAGTCGGAACTATTGGTGAAAGGAACCATCGTGATGTAAGGGGTGTCAAATAACATCTAAGACTTGAGACATCCAAGCCAACCTCACCTGCACGTGGTGCATGCTAAATAACGAACGAGGCAATGGCGAAAGCGGGGTGGTAGGGTTCTACAGCCTGACTGGGTCGCAACCACCATGTGTATAGCGAAAAAGCCCGTCATGGTGATTCGCTTTTGCGGGTCGCGTTTCGGGATCAGCCTGTGCATATATGTGATAGTGTGTCATTCGGTGGTCGCCATTGTTTCTGGATTGTACTGTGCTTACCATCAGGCACAGTGCAGTCATTTTGCCGTGCTACTATAAAAAAAAAACCACATCATAGTGGTAGGGCTTTTTCTAAGTCCGCCTGGCTAGCTACCATCTTTAAGTTGAAAAACTGTCGCCAAGCATCTGTTGGTGTGTTCCGGCACTTAAGAGCCATTCCACTCTTATGTTTAACGTATTTATCTTTGACCACGTAGTTTACCATCAGATGAGATTGTGTCCAAAAAGGCTAAAACCTGCGAAGCATAAAAACCAAAAACCAAACCAAAGTCGTGGTGGTCTAGTGGTATAACCGGTGGAATATGATTTCGATGTTCGCAGGTTCGAACCCCGGCATGTACCAACGAATTTTTCGGAAATTGCTGATGATGAAGGAAAACATCGTAGGAAACCTGAACATGAGAAATGTTCTTGTAGTACTACTAAATGCGGGAAAACATAGAACTGTGGATTTCTCAGAGTTTGAAATCGTCAATACGTCGTGGTGATTATGCCCTTGCCTTCCTTCGGGAAGAGGCCTATGGCCCTGCAATGGGTCTCTTATAGGCTGATGATGATAAAATCTATGCCAGCTTTCCACCTCTTAGAAATGCACAGTTCTACTTTTTTGAACTACAAAAATATTTCTCACGTTCAGGATTGCTCAAGAGTGAGCCAATATGGATCCCAATTTAAATTAATAAGTGTATCCGAATTCTCAAAAAAAAGTTAATGTATGCCCTGGTTCGAATCTCGGGGGAGGGAATTGATATTCTATCAGGCTAACCAATCCACTACTGCGAGTAAACTGTATGTGAAGTGAAATTTTAACGAGAAAGTTTGTGAGGATGTGTGGAACTTTGTTACCCTTTCACGCGAAAACCACTGGACGGATTTTGATCCAACTTTACAGTTACTTAGCTTATACATCAGAATAATGAATGAAGTAATTAATGACTAAATACTTAATTGCATTTTTGGTTTGTACACTGGTGAGGTTAATGCCAATAACTAGAATGCCAGAATAACAATATTGGCTATAAATAAGACTTTATCAAGATTTCGTTAAAATCGGTCACGCTATTTGTGAGCTCTCTACTTGCACCGAATAAACCGTTAAGCTTACTATATTCAAATAAGTGGTTAGAGACTTCTCTGTTTAATACTGAATACCCTGATAAATTGTTAAGAAATCGTATTAAACCGCTGTCAGTTATGACGAAAGTAAGATATATTAGGAACCCGCCTGCATTCTGCAACAGGCATTAGAGTTATACAAATATAATATATGGTGTCATCTTCATTAATATTATAAATGTGAATGTGAATGTGTTTTTGTTTGCTTATTACGCTTTCATGCCTTAATTATACAACCGATTGTCATGAAATTTTGCATACAAGTTGTACCTTTCATCTAGATAAAATGTACTATCCTCGGGGGATAGGTTAAATCCACATTAACGCGAGCAAAACCGCGGGCAATAGCTACTAATTAATAAAGCTACAAACACAGATGAAGTCGTCGGCGACCGCTTGTATTTATATAAACATATTATGTCTAGAACCCCGATGGTTGGCTTTCACTTGCGGCTGTTAGAACATGTTTGTCGATACATTTTTTTAAGTTTTATGTTTGACAATCGATTTTCCTGTAGATTACTATTGCCATTATCGAATAGGTAATAATATTATAAGTTTATTGTGATACTTTCAATGTTCTAACAAGATAGATAGATAGAACTTTCCGGGTAGTTAAAGTGGCAAGTCAGAATCCATGCTCTGTGGTATTATTTCCCATCCACTTCACTTCTGCACAGCAACCAAAGTATATTCCGTAAAGAACCAAAAATATTACAAAATATAGAGTCAAATAACATAAGATTATGAATAAAATATAAAAACCACTACATGACCTTCCAAAATGTCTGTCTGTCTGTCTGTCTGTCTGTCTGTCTGTCTGTCTGTCTGTCTGTCTGTCTGTCTGTCTGTCTGTCTGTCTGTCTGTCTGTCTGTCTGTCTGTCTGTCTGTCTGTCTGTCTGTCTGTCTGTCTGTCTGTCTGTCTGTCTGTCTGTCTGTCTGTCTGTCTGTCTGTCTGTCTGTCTGTCTGTCTGTCTGTCTGTCTGTCTGTCTGTCTGTCTGTCTGTCTGTCTGTCTGTCTGTCTGTCTGTCTGTCTGTCTGTCTGTCTGTCTGTCTGTCTGTCTGTCTGTCTGTCTGTCTGTCTGTCTGTCTGTCTGTCTGTCTGTCTGTCTGTCTGTCTGTCTGTCTGTCTGTCTGTCTGTCTGTCTGTCTGTCTGTCTGTCTGTCTGTCTGTCTGTCTGTCTGTCTGTCTGTCTGTCTGTCTGTCTGTCTGTCTGTCTGTCTGTCTGTCTGTCTGTCTGTCTGTCTGTCTGTC
The DNA here is from genome assembly GCA_015888305.1 of Antheraea pernyi. Lineage (NCBI taxonomy): Eukaryota > Metazoa > Arthropoda > Insecta > Lepidoptera > Saturniidae > Antheraea > Antheraea pernyi. The sequence continues at coordinate 18,131 of MNPI01103037.1, read as the reverse complement.
TGTCTGTCTGTCTGTCTGTCTGTCTGTCTGTCTGTCTGTCTGTCTGTCTGTCTGTCTGTCTGTCTGTCTGTCTGTCTGTCTGTCTGTCTGTCTGTCTGTCTGTCTGTCTGTCTGTCTGTCTGTCTGTCTGTCTGTCTGTCTGTCTGTCTGTCTGTCTGTCTGTCTGTCTGTCTGTCTGTCTGTCTGTCTGTCTGTCTGTCTGTCTGTCTGTCTGTCTGTCTGTCTGTCTGTCTGTCTGTCTGTCTGTCTGTCTGTCTGTCTGTCTGTCTGTCTGTCTGTCTGTCTGTCTGTCTGTCTGTCTGTCTGTCTGTCTGTCTGTCTGTCTGTCTGTCTGTCTGTCTGTCTGTCTGTCTGTCTGTCTGTCTGTCTGTCTGTCTGTCTGTCTGTCTGTCTGTCTGTCTGTCTGTCTGTCTGTCTGTCTGTCTGTCTGTCTGTCTGTCTGTCTGTCTGTCTGTCTGTCTGTCTGTCTGTCTGTCTGTCTGTCTGTCTGTCTGTCTGTCTGTCTGTCTGTCTGTCTGTCTGTCTGTCTGTCTGTCTGTCTGTCTGTCTGTCTGTCTGTCTGTCTGTCTGTCTGTCTGTCTGTCTGTCTGTCTGTCTGTCTGTCTGTCTGTCTGTCTGTCTGTCTGTCTGTCTGTCTGTCTGTCTGTCTGTCTGTCTGTCTGTCTGTCTGTCTGTCTGTCTGTCTGTCTGTCTGTCTGTCTGTCTGTCTGTCTGTCTGTCTGTCTGTCTGTCTGTCTGTCTGTCTGTCTGTCTGTCTGTCTGTCTGTCTGTCTGTCTGTCTGTCTGTCTGTCTGTCTGTCTGTCTGTCTGTCTGTCTGTCTGTCTGTCTGTCTGTCTGTCTGTCTGTCTGTCTGTCTGTCTGTCTGTCTGTCTGTCTGTCTGTCTGTCTGTCTGTCTGTCTGTCTGTCTGTCTGTCTGTCTGTCTGTCTGTCTGTCTGTCTGTCTGTCTGTCTGTCTGTCTGTCTGTCTGTCTGTCTGTCTGTCTGTCTGTCTGTCTGTCTGTCTGTCTGTCTGTCTGTCTGTCTGTCTGTCTGTCTGTCTGTCTGTCTGTCTGTCTGTCTGTCTGTCTGTCTGTCTGTCTGTCTGTCTGTCTGTCTGTCTGTCTGTCTGTCTGTCTGTCTGTCTGTCTGTCTGTCTGTCTGTCTGTCTGTCTGTCTGTCTGTCTGTCTGTCTGTCTGTCTGTCTGTCTGTCTGTCTGTCTGTCTGTCTGTCTGTCTGTCTGTCTGTCTGTCTGTCTGTCTGTCTGTCTGTCTGTCTGTCTGTCTGTCTGTCTGTCTGTCTGTCTGTCTGTCTGTCTGTCTGTCTGTCTGTCTGTCTGTCTGTCTGTCTGTCTGTCTGTCTGTCTGTCTGTCTGTCTGTCTGTCTGTCTGTCTGTCTGTCTGTCTGTCTGTCTGTCTGTCTGTCTGTCTGTCTGTCTGTCTGTCTGTCTGTCTGTCTGTCTGTCTGTCTGTCTGTCTGTCTGTCTGTCTGTCTGTCTGTCTGTCTGTCTGTCTGTCTGTCTGTCTGTCTGTCTGTCTGTCTGTCTGTCTGTCTGTCTGTCTGTCTGTCTGTCTGTCTGTCTGTCTGTCTGTCTGTCTGTCTGTCTGTCTGTCTGTCTGTCTGTCTGTCTGTCTGTCTGTCTGTCTGTCTGTCTGTCTGTCTGTCTGTCTGTCTGTCTGTCTGTCTGTCTGTCTGTCTGTCTGTCTGTCTGTCTGTCTGTCTGTCTGTCTGTCTGTCTGTCTGTCTGTCTGTCTGTCTGTCTGTCTGTCTGTCTGTCTGTCTGTCTGTCTGTCTGTCTGTCTGTCTGTCTGTCTGTCTGTCTGTCTGTCTGTCTGTCTGTCTGTCTGTCTGTCTGTCTGTCTGTCTGTCTGTCTGTCTGTCTGTCTGTCTGTCTGTCTGTCTGTCTGTCTGTCTGTCTGTCTGTCTGTCTGTCTGTCTGTCTGTCTGTCTGTCTGTCTGTCTGTCTGTCTGTCTGTCTGTCTGTCTGTCTGTCTGTCTGTCTGTCTGTCTGTCTGTCTGTCTGTCTGTCTGTCTGTCTGTCTGTCTGTCTGTCTGTCTGTCTGTCTGTCTGTCTGTCTGTCTGTCTGTCTGTCTGTCTGTCTGTCTGTCTGTCTGTCTGTCTGTCTGTCTGTCTGTCTGTCTGTCTGTCTGTCTGTCTGTCTGTCTGTCTGTCTGTCTGTCTGTCTGTCTGTCTGTCTGTCTGTCTGTCTGTCTGTCTGTCTGTCTGTCTGTCTGTCTGTCTGTCTGTCTGTCTGTCTGTCTGTCTGTCTGTCTGTCTGTCTGTCTGTCTGTCTGTCTGTCTGTCTGTCTGTCTGTCTGTCTGTCTGTCTGTCTGTCTGTCTGTCTGTCTGTCTGTCTGTCTGTCTGTCTGTCTGTCTGTCTGTCTGTCTGTCTGTCTGTCTGTCTGTCTGTCTGTCTGTCTGTCTGTCTGTCTGTCTGTCTGTCTGTCTGTCTGTCTGTCTGTCTGTCTGTCTGTCTGTCTGTCTGTCTGTCTGTCTGTCTGTCTGTCTGTCTGTCTGTCTGTCTGTCTGTCTGTCTGTCTGTCTGTCTGTCTGTCTGTCTGTCTGTCTGTCTGTCTGTCTGTCTGTCTGTCTGTCTGTCTGTCTGTCTGTCTGTCTGTCTGTCTGTCTGTCTGTCTGTCTGTCTGTCTGTCTGTCTGTCTGTCTGTCTGTCTGTCTGTCTGTCTGTCTGTCTGTCTGTCTGTCTGTCTGTCTGTCTGTCTGTCTGTCTGTCTGTCTGTCTGTCTGTCTGTCTGTCTGTCTGTCTGTCTGTCTGTCTGTCTGTCTGTCTGTCTGTCTGTCTGTCTGTCTGTCTGTCTGTCTGTCTGTCTGTCTGTCTGTCTGTCTGTCTGTCTGTCTGTCTGTCTGTCTGTCTGTCTGTCTGTCTGTCTGTCTGTCTGTCTGTCTGTCTGTCTGTCTGTCTGTCTGTCTGTCTGTCTGTCTGTCTGTCTGTCTGTCTGTCTGTCTGTCTGTCTGTCTGTCTGTCTGTCTGTCTGTCTGTCTGTCTGTCTGTCTGTCTGTCTGTCTGTCTGTCTGTCTGTCTGTCTGTCTGTCTGTCTGTCTGTCTGTCTGTCTGTCTGTCTGTCTGTCTGTCTGTCTGTCTGTCTGTCTGTCTGTCTGTCTGTCTGTCTGTCTGTCTGTCTGTCTGTCTGTCTGTCTGTCTGTCTGTCTGTCTGTCTGTCTGTCTGTCTGTCTGTCTGTCTGTCTGTCTGTCTGTCTGTCTGTCTGTCTGTCTGTCTGTCTGTCTGTCTGTCTGTCTGTCTGTCTGTCTGTCTGTCTGTCTGTCTGTCTGTCTGTCTGTCTGTCTGTCTGTCTGTCTGTCTGTCTGTCTGTCTGTCTGTCTGTCTGTCTGTCTGTCTGTCTGTCTGTCTGTCTGTCTGTCTGTCTGTCTGTCTGTCTGTCTGTCTGTCTGTCTGTCTGTCTGTCTGTCTGTCTGTCTGTCTGTCTGTCTGTCTGTCTGTCTGTCTGTCTGTCTGTCTGTCTGTCTGTCTGTCTGTCTGTCTGTCTGTCTGTCTGTCTGTCTGTCTGTCTGTCTGTCTGTCTGTCTGTCTGTCTGTCTGTCTGTCTGTCTGTCTGTCTGTCTGTCTGTCTGTCTGTCTGTCTGTCTGTCTGTCTGTCTGTCTGTCTGTCTGTCTGTCTGTCTGTCTGTCTGTCTGTCTGTCTGTCTGTCTGTCTGTCTGTCTGTCTGTCTGTCTGTCTGTCTGTCTGTCTGTCTGTCTGTCTGTCTGTCTGTCTGTCTGTCTGTCTGTCTGTCTGTCTGTCTGTCTGTCTGTCTGTCTGTCTGTCTGTCTGTCTGTCTGTCTGTCTGTCTGTCTGTCTGTCTGTCTGTCTGTCTGTCTGTCTGTCTGTCTGTCTGTCTGTCTGTCTGTCTGTCTGTCTGTCTGTCTGTCTGTCTGTCTGTCTGTCTGTCTGTCTGTCTGTCTGTCTGTCTGTCTGTCTGTCTGTCTGTCTGTCTGTCTGTCTGTCTGTCTGTCTGTCTGTCTGTCTGTCTGTCTGTCTGTCTGTCTGTCTGTCTGTCTGTCTGTCTGTCTGTCTGTCTGTCTGTCTGTCTGTCTGTCTGTCTGTCTGTCTGTCTGTCTGTCTGTCTGTCTGTCTGTCTGTCTGTCTGTCTGTCTGTCTGTCTGTCTGTCTGTCTGTCTGTCTGTCTGTCTGTCTGTCTGTCTGTCTGTCTGTCTGTCTGTCTGTCTGTCTGTCTGTCTGTCTGTCTGTCTGTCTGTCTGTCTGTCTGTCTGTCTGTCTGTCTGTCTGTCTGTCTGTCTGTCTGTCTGTCTGTCTGTCTGTCTGTCTGTCTGTCTGTCTGTCTGTCTGTCTGTCTGTCTGTCTGTCTGTCTGTCTGTCTGTCTGTCTGTCTGTCTGTCTGTCTGTCTGTCTGTCTGTCTGTCTGTCTGTCTGTCTGTCTGTCTGTCTGTCTGTCTGTCTGTCTGTCTGTCTGTCTGTCTGTCTGTCTGTCTGTCTGTCTGTCTGTCTGTCTGTCTGTCTGTCTGTCTGTCTGTCTGTCTGTCTGTCTGTCTGTCTGTCTGTCTGTCTGTCTGTCTGTCTGTCTGTCTGTCTGTCTGTCTGTCTGTCTGTCTGTCTGTCTGTCTGTCTGTCTGTCTGTCTGTCTGTCTGTCTGTCTGTCTGTCTGTCTGTCTGTCTGTCTGTCTGTCTGTCTGTCTGTCTGTCTGTCTGTCTGTCTGTCTGTCTGTCTGTCTGTCTGTCTGTCTGTCTGTCTGTCTGTCTGTCTGTCTGTCTGTCTGTCTGTCTGTCTGTCTGTCTGTCTGTCTGTCTGTCTGTCTGTCTGTCTGTCTGTCTGTCTGTCTGTCTGTCTGTCTGTCTGTCTGTCTGTCTGTCTGTCTGTCTGTCTGTCTGTCTGTCTGTCTGTCTGTCTGTCTGTCTGTCTGTCTGTCTGTCTGTCTGTCTGTCTGTCTGTCTGTCTGTCTGTCTGTCTGTCTGTCTGTCTGTCTGTCTGTCTGTCTGTCTGTCTGTCTGTCTGTCTGTCTGTCTGTCTGTCTGTCTGTCTGTCTGTCTGTCTGTCTGTCTGTCTGTCTGTCTGTCTGTCTGTCTGTCTGTCTGTCTGTCTGTCTGTCTGTCTGTCTGTCTGTCTGTCTGTCTGTCTGTCTGTCTGTCTGTCTGTCTGTCTGTCTGTCTGTCTGTCTGTCTGTCTGTCTGTCTGTCTGTCTGTCTGTCTGTCTGTCTGTCTGTCTGTCTGTCTGTCTGTCTGTCTGTCTGTCTGTCTGTCTGTCTGTCTGTCTGTCTGTCTGTCTGTCTGTCTGTCTGTCTGTCTGTCTGTCTGTCTGTCTGTCTGTCTGTCTGTCTGTCTGTCTGTCTGTCTGTCTGTCTGTCTGTCTGTCTGTCTGTCTGTCTGTCTGTCTGTCTGTCTGTCTGTCTGTCTGTCTGTCTGTCTGTCTGTCTGTCTGTCTGTCTGTCTGTCTGTCTGTCTGTCTGTCTGTCTGTCTGTCTGTCTGTCTGTCTGTCTGTCTGTCTGTCTGTCTGTCTGTCTGTCTGTCTGTCTGTCTGTCTGTCTGTCTGTCTGTCTGTCTGTCTGTCTGTCTGTCTGTCTGTCTGTCTGTCTGTCTGTCTGTCTGTCTGTCTGTCTGTCTGTCTGTCTGTCTGTCTGTCTGTCTGTCTGTCTGTCTGTCTGTCTGTCTGTCTGTCTGTCTGTCTGTCTGTCTGTCTGTCTGTCTGTCTGTCTGTCTGTCTGTCTGTCTGTCTGTCTGTCTGTCTGTCTGTCTGTCTGTCTGTCTGTCTGTCTGTCTGTCTGTCTGTCTGTCTGTCTGTCTGTCTGTCTGTCTGTCTGTCTGTCTGTCTGTCTGTCTGTCTGTCTGTCTGTCTGTCTGTCTGTCTGTCTGTCTGTCTGTCTGTCTGTCTGTCTGTCTGTCTGTCTGTCTGTCTGTCTGTCTGTCTGTCTGTCTGTCTGTCTGTCTGTCTGTCTGTCTGTCTGTCTGTCTGTCTGTCTGTCTGTCTGTCTGTCTGTCTGTCTGTCTGTCTGTCTGTCTGTCTGTCTGTCTGTCTGTCTGTCTGTCTGTCTGTCTGTCTGTCTGTCTGTCTGTCTGTCTGTCTGTCTGTCTGTCTGTCTGTCTGTCTGTCTGTCTGTCTGTCTGTCTGTCTGTCTGTCTGTCTGTCTGTCTGTCTGTCTGTCTGTCTGTCTGTCTGTCTGTCTGTCTGTCTGTCTGTCTGTCTGTCTGTCTGTCTGTCTGTCTGTCTGTCTGTCTGTCTGTCTGTCTGTCTGTCTGTCTGTCTGTCTGTCTGTCTGTCTGTCTGTCTGTCTGTCTGTCTGTCTGTCTGTCTGTCTGTCTGTCTGTCTGTCTGTCTGTCTGTCTGTCTGTCTGTCTGTCTGTCTGTCTGTCTGTCTGTCTGTCTGTCTGTCTGTCTGTCTGTCTGTCTGTCTGTCTGTCTGTCTGTCTGTCTGTCTGTCTGTCTGTCTGTCTGTCTGTCTGTCTGTCTGTCTGTCTGTCTGTCTGTCTGTCTGTCTGTCTGTCTGTCTGTCTGTCTGTCTGTCTGTCTGTCTGTCTGTCTGTCTGTCTGTCTGTCTGTCTGTCTGTCTGTCTGTCTGTCTGTCTGTCTGTCTGTCTGTCTGTCTGTCTGTCTGTCTGTCTGTCTGTCTGTCTGTCTGTCTGTCTGTCTGTCTGTCTGTCTGTCTGTCTGTCTGTCTGTCTGTCTGTCTGTCTGTCTGTCTGTCTGTCTGTCTGTCTGTCTGTCTGTCTGTCTGTCTGTCTGTCTGTCTGTCTGTCTGTCTGTCTGTCTGTCTGTCTGTCTGTCTGTCTGTCTGTCTGTCTGTCTGTCTGTCTGTCTGTCTGTCTGTCTGTCTGTCTGTCTGTCTGTCTGTCTGTCTGTCTGTCTGTCTGTCTGTCTGTCTGTCTGTCTGTCTGTCTGTCTGTCTGTCTGTCTGTCTGTCTGTCTGTCTGTCTGTCTGTCTGTCTGTCTGTCTGTCTGTCTGTCTGTCTGTCTGTCTGTCTGTCTGTCTGTCTGTCTGTCTGTCTGTCTGTCTGTCTGTCTGTCTGTCTGTCTGTCTGTCTGTCTGTCTGTCTGTCTGTCTGTCTGTCTGTCTGTCTGTCTGTCTGTCTGTCTGTCTGTCTGTCTGTCTGTCTGTCTGTCTGTCTGTCTGTCTGTCTGTCTGTCTGTCTGTCTGTCTGTCTGTCTGTCTGTCTGTCTGTCTGTCTGTCTGTCTGTCTGTCTGTCTGTCTGTCTGTCTGTCTGTCTGTCTGTCTGTCTGTCTGTCTGTCTGTCTGTCTGTCTGTCTGTCTGTCTGTCTGTCTGTCTGTCTGTCTGTCTGTCTGTCTGTCTGTCTGTCTGTCTGTCTGTCTGTCTGTCTGTCTGTCTGTCTGTCTGTCTGTCTGTCTGTCTGTCTGTCTGTCTGTCTGTCTGTCTGTCTGTCTGTCTGTCTGTCTGTCTGTCTGTCTGTCTGTCTGTCTGTCTGTCTGTCTGTCTGTCTGTCTGTCTGTCTGTCTGTCTGTCTGTCTGTCTGTCTGTCTGTCTGTCTGTCTGTCTGTCTGTCTGTCTGTCTGTCTGTCTGTCTGTCTGTCTGTCTGTCTGTCTGTCTGTCTGTCTGTCTGTCTGTCTGTCTGTCTGTCTGTCTGTCTGTCTGTCTGTCTGTCTGTCTGTCTGTCTGTCTGTCTGTCTGTCTGTCTGTCTGTCTGTCTGTCTGTCTGTCTGTCTGTCTGTCTGTCTGTCTGTCTGTCTGTCTGTCTGTCTGTCTGTCTGTCTGTCTGTCTGTCTGTCTGTCTGTCTGTCTGTCTGTCTGTCTGTCTGTCTGTCTGTCTGTCTGTCTGTCTGTCTGTCTGTCTGTCTGTCTGTCTGTCTGTCTGTCTGTCTGTCTGTCTGTCTGTCTGTCTGTCTGTCTGTCTGTCTGTCTGTCTGTCTGTCTGTCTGTCTGTCTGTCTGTCTGTCTGTCTGTCTGTCTGTCTGTCTGTCTGTCTGTCTGTCTGTCTGTCTGTCTGTCTGTCTGTCTGTCTGTCTGTCTGTCTGTCTGTCTGTCTGTCTGTCTGTCTGTCTGTCTGTCTGTCTGTCTGTCTGTCTGTCTGTCTGTCTGTCTGTCTGTCTGTCTGTCTGTCTGTCTGTCTGTCTGTCTGTCTGTCTGTCTGTCTGTCTGTCTGTCTGTCTGTCTGTCTGTCTGTCTGTCTGTCTGTCTGTCTGTCTGTCTGTCTGTCTGTCTGTCTGTCTGTCTGTCTGTCTGTCTGTCTGTCTGTCTGTCTGTCTGTCTGTCTGTCTGTCTGTCTGTCTGTCTGTCTGTCTGTCTGTCTGTCTGTCTGTCTGTCTGTCTGTCTGTCTGTCTGTCTGTCTGTCTGTCTGTCTGTCTGTCTGTCTGTCTGTCTGTCTGTCTGTCTGTCTGTCTGTCTGTCTGTCTGTCTGTCTGTCTGTCTGTCTGTCTGTCTGTCTGTCTGTCTGTCTGTCTGTCTGTCTGTCTGTCTGTCTGTCTGTCTGTCTGTCTGTCTGTCTGTCTGTCTGTCTGTCTGTCTGTCTGTCTGTCTGTCTGTCTGTCTGTCTGTCTGTCTGTCTGTCTGTCTGTCTGTCTGTCTGTCTGTCTGTCTGTCTGTCTGTCTGTCTGTCTGTCTGTCTGTCTGTCTGTCTGTCTGTCTGTCTGTCTGTCTGTCTGTCTGTCTGTCTGTCTGTCTGTCTGTCTGTCTGTCTGTCTGTCTGTCTGTCTGTCTGTCTGTCTGTCTGTCTGTCTGTCTGTCTGTCTGTCTGTCTGTCTGTCTGTCTGTCTGTCTGTCTGTCTGTCTGTCTGTCTGTCTGTCTGTCTGTCTGTCTGTCCCTGTGAACGCGCATCACTCGGAAAGTACTGAACCGATTTTGACGAAACTTGGCACAGTGATAACTAATGTTACGAGATTACATTTAGGATACTTTTTGTCCCATAAAACGCAATGGATTCTCCAGGATCTGCCTGTTTGTCTGTCCCTTTAAACACGTATTACTCTGAAAGTACTGAACCAATTTAGACGAAATTTGGCACAGTAATAACCAATATTACAAGGTTACATCTAGGATACTTTTTATCTTATAAAACGCAAGGGATTCTCCAGGATAACGGACGAAAGTAAAAAAAATGTAGTTCATGATATTCTTGACGAATTTTGGTAAATTTTCTTTGTGCTATATATAGCAGACAGATTAGCTAAAAAATTAAGCTATATTTCCATATGCTACTTCAAAAAAAAATATACCAAAAAAAACGACCACCGTGATTCGAACCGTCGGCCCCGTCGAAACATTTAAAGCCCCGTACGTTACAACTGAGCTACGCCTACATGACATTTCTGTACGTAATTATCGACCACTTATGAAACATTTATGTAGACGAAACTGTCACTTATGTTGTTACATTTATTTCATTGTATAAAAAAATGTTTGCTAAACAAAGGTGACAAGATTTATTTATTTATCTATACTATAATAAAACTGTAACAAAGCCAAATCTGTACATTACAAGGTTACATTTAGGATACTTTTTGACCCATAAAACGCAAGGGGTTCTCCATGATAACTAAAGAAAAGAAATTAGTTAATGTAACTAGACTTTTTTGCGACACTTTAGTATAAGAGCCAGCAACGTTGGAAGAACGAGAATTTGAGAAAAGTTGGTTCTTTAATATGAAGATATATTATGCCCTTCCAAACACGATTCAGGATACCTGGTAGCCGGTTAACGTTGTATTTTTTAATGCGAATTACACCTTTACAGATCAACATTTTGATTTATAAATAATTTAAGGAACATTTTTTGTCAGTAACTTTTATAAGTTTAACGTTTATACGTTATTAAAAACATGAATTTTTCACTGCCAGACAATTTTGTTATTGACAATAATGTGCCTGGTGATATTCTTTATAAACAAAATAATTCATTTCAAACCATTTTATTTTTTCCCTTGCAAAGAACATATTTCATTTTGTTAACCAGGCTCTTCCATAATTATGGCTATCTTTATTATACAGCCAGTGTTGCGCTAAGCTAGAGTTATAACTAAGTTATTCTATACATAGGTTTTGGTAGGGGGTAGAGCCACGCTGAAGCTATTACTGGTTTCAGGATGAATGGGTCGGCTCGCCCGGGGTAGTACCACCCTCTAACAAAAAGCCGACGGGAAGTAACAATGCTTGCATTAGTGCGTTTCGTTCGATTAGTGAGAGCACCGGAGAGGCCCACCTCTCTTCCCCTTCCTCCTCTCCCCTTCCGCTTCCTCCCCCTCCAACACAGGTTGGCAAGGCACTTACGACTCTCCTGGTGTTGCAAGTGTCTATGGACGGTAGTTATTACTTAACACCAGGTGACCCACCTGTCCGTTTGCCTCCTATGACATAAAAAAATACATTATATTTTTAATTTACCCTTTTTTATGTTGAAATAAAATAATATTAAAAAAAAGTGTGTGTGTGTACTTATGTACACGCATTAGAAGTTATACTTCTTTGGCGTAACAAGTAAAAATCTTTTCAAAAATTTTATCTTGCGCCTTATTCTACGTTTGTAGAAAAAACGACACTAACAATAAAAAAAGGTATTTAATACAATGAAAGTTTTAATATAAAGAAATACAAACAACAAATACAAAGAAACAAAATGTTGACTATAGCTAACTTCAGGGTGTCGGTTTTTCGTGACGGTGTGTGCGCGCAACGTAAAAATTTACTCTCATCATTTTTTTGTTACGGTGTGCGCGTTCATCGTAAAAATTTACTCTCATCATTTTTTTGTTACGGTGTGCGCGTTCATCGTAAAAATTTACTCTCATCATTTTTTTGTTACGGTGTGCGCGTTCATCGTAAAAATTTACTCTCATCATTTTTTTGTTACGGTGTGCGCGTTCATCGTAAAAATTTACTCTCATCATTTTTCCCTAACGCGCCAAAAGAAATATAACTTCAATAAAATTACAGATATCTTAACATGGTTTGAACATACTTCTTTATTTACAAAAAATTGCATCGGGCACATTATTGTTAATATCAAAAATGTCTGGCAATAATAAATTCACGTTTTAGTAGCGTTTAAAAGTTAGTGAAAAACAAAACATTCTAAAATTATATAAAGTTCAATATTTTTGCCTGTAAAGGTTTACCGGCAGCCAATTCGCTGTCGAAACCGTTGCCTAGCTCTTAGACAAATAGTCACAGGCAAGTGACAGATGACACATGTTGCTCATATCTTTTTAATATTTATGTTTTTCTTTAATACAATGTAGTGTGAAAAAGTTTTAATACAAGTTGAAAATAGTTATTATGTCATTCAGTGTTTAATTTATCCTTATTTATTTTATGAATATATTTTAACGTTTAAATTACAATTTAACTTTATCAACTTGATATTTTTTAATGTAAACTATACTGAGCGTATGGTAAACGCCTACAAAAAAGGGAAAGGAACTACGTTCCAACTGGAGGTCCATGGACCTCTCAATGTTTTTTTACATTACTGCCAATATACGTAGGTTAGTTTTTATTTTAATTGAACCCGGTAGATGATGTTACGAACGGGTTGTAGGCTTATTGGGACAGAAGTTACTGGGACAACGTACTGGGAAGACATTTATCGGCAATATATGTAGGTTATTTGTTATCTTAATTGGACCTGGTAGGTGATGCTGCGAACGGGTTCAAAGCATATTTTAAAATATTTCTCACATACCAACTGGGTATATGTTTGAGTGAGTCCCTGGATAGTTGGGATTCACAATTTGAAACAGTAGGTATCGCTGCAATCGGGTTTTGAGATGTATTTAGATTTTTCGCGTTTAAAAGTACAATCGAAACCGGTAATAACCGATTTGGTGCAGACGAAGTCGCACGGGTCAGCTAGTAATATCAATAAAGTTGTACTACTACCTGTTTATTTCATTTTGACTCTTATCTCAATTACTTGATTTTCGTTATTCCTACGTTTTTTTCTTTCTTAAATTTAGATTAATTTAGAAATGGCAAAGTTTGACGTCATAAATAGTGCCGTTATTCTCTTGAAAAAGTTTGTTATTTATACTTTTGCTAACACGTATAAAGAGTTAACATCAAAACGCAATTTATATGTAAAAATGTGAATACATATGCGTGATAAATTTCGAAAAATGCAAGCTTCACTTTTCATCAATTTTGATTGGCATCGACAGATTCCGCGTACTGCTCATGCATAACGATGCTCTGTTGAACTTCTGAACGGTTCCGTATTGTACGAACTCTGAATATCAAAACTAACTTTATGAGAAATATGTTTGACTGGGGAATACTGATTTGGAAGTTATCCATTTTTTTACCTTCTTTAAAATGAATTTACGTATCTGTAATGATGAGGGAAAATAATGTTAGACAATTATAATGACGTCACTTTTTACTACAATATCTAATTGAGGGCGGACTCTCAAAGTTACCGGAATAGCTTTAGATGCATGGCAACCGATTTTTACTTGCAAGTTTTTCGCTAGTAAGACGGCCATTAGAAAGATCGCTACTTCTATACTATCGCTTTTAATACAAACACAAAAATGTTATTAAAAAAAAATGACTATGGTTTCTTTCACCGAAAGGATTTGAAACTAAGTCAATTAACGCGATATTTAGATAAGCACCGTTTTTTGAGCCATAATTTTTTCAAAATTGTAATTATAAATTACGCTAACGTTAATTCTTTATCGACTTTCTTACTGTTACGTTATGACTAAAATATATTTAAATAATTAAAAAATATATATATCAGAGGAGGTAAACGAACATATGGGTCACCTGATATTAAGTGATCACCACCGTCCATAGACACTAGCAACACCAGGGTAGTCGCAAGTGCGTTGCAAACCTGTGTATGGGGAGGAGGGAAAGGAGGTGGGCCTCCGACGCTGTCACTGACCGAACGAAACGCAACAATGTAAGCACTGTTACTTCACGTCGCTGTTTCTGTGAGAGGGTGGTACTACCCCGAGCGAGCCGACCCATTCATACTGAAACCAGTAATAGCTACAGCGTAGCTCTACCACCTATGATTATTCATTATAAATTATACCTATATTCATTATAAATTGTTGATATTTGTAGAAGCAGTAAATGGAAAATAAAATAACGAAAAGTTAGTAATGAAGGCTTAACAATACGCAGAATATTTTATCCGAATGAATTATAAAATATATGTAAGCAGCGGACGGTGTTGCGGTAAAAGAAAACTTTTTATTTCATAGTAAAATTATGTAAATACTTCTTTTTAGGAGATTCCCAGGTTTATGCATATACGGGCTTATTACCGTACACATTTGAATTGTATTTTTCTTTTGTTTAGAATTTTTGGCTGAAATTTTTCCTCTTTCACACCAAGTTTGTCGATAAGAAGATTCGTTTATATGATAGGTGTAATTTTTAGAGATGCTTTTTACTACATATTTGTATGTACAACTTAATTAACTTTGCAAAAATAATACCTTTTTTATCCTGGTGCTTCTTAATATAATTCTTGAATCGTAATTAATATTAAAATCCGAATGCGAGTTTGTTTTTTTATAACGATCTATAATAATTACAACTAAGTATTCATCCAATAAATCATCCACTCATACAGGTTGCTAGGTGTACAAGAAATGACATAGGCCACTTTTCCTATAAAAAAATGTACTGTTTCTGTTATATAAATCCATATTAACGTAACCGAGAGCGAAAACTTGTACTGAATAATTCTACGTCCATTGTCCGTATTTGTAGATTCATTAGATCACATGGTGGTAGAGCCACGCTGAAACTATTACTGGTTTCAGCATGAATGGGTCGGCTCGCCCGGAGTAGTACCACCCTCTCGCAGAAAACCGACGTGAAGTAACAGTGCTTGCATTGTTGCGTTTCGTTCGGTTAGTGAGAGCGTCGGAAGCCCACCTTCCCTCCCCTCTCCTCTCTCCTCTCCCTCCCCTAACCCTTCCCTCCAAAGGGTGGCAACGCACTTGCAATTCCTCTGTTATTGTTAGTGTCTATGGACGGTGGTGATCACTTAACATCAGGTGACCCACCTGTTCGTTTGACACCTATGACATAAAAAAAAAATTTTTTTTCTTTTATAATTTTTCGAAATTAAACTATCTTCCCCATTCGTACGTTATCCATTCATTCATACTTTATATTTCTCGGATAAGTTAGAGTGTTTATTCATAAACAATGTTTTCAATAGTCAGAATAATTGACAGATCTATTACAGAACAATGTATTATGTCTGTAATTGGATTGCATTAATTGATGTATTGAACCTCCTATCAGAGTGATAAGGGCCTACTATAGACGTGATGCCCGTCAATTGGTGAACCTATTATTAATAAAAGGAATTTTTGTATTTGTTGAAGACAAATAATTTATATAAAACAAATCTGAGAAATATTTTTAGTTGCGGTATTTACTGGGTATTCTATTACTGGGACTTGTTAAAAAATTTTCACTAGTAAATTTTGTTTATAATTTCTTTCCACGCCTAACAAAAACCTACAAAAGCTGAGATTATTTATGTCAAACGAATAATAAACACGATCACTTGGTTTGTTGTTTTCATTATCGAAAACGCGCCGATCGACGTACTTTGGAATTTTTGCGAAAGACCATAAGCTTACGATGAAAAAAAAAACTCCGCGATGAAGCCATAACATAGTAGTAGGGATATTACCCATTAGTTGAAAATCTATATCTATAGGTGTGTTCCAGCAGTTACACTAAGAGTTGGAGTATTTACTATATATATATATATATGATTTATATAAATAAACTTTTTAATAACTATGTTGACGATCCAGACCTTTTAAAACAATTTATCGTCAATGTACCTTCCAGACTGCCTAGATATCTTAACCAATTTTGGATTTTTTACCATCGTGTCCATCTCAACATATAATAATAATATATGAGCCCATAATTAGCCATAGAGCCCATCAGACTTCGCAACTATATAATAATAATCATAAATACAGTGGTACAATAAAATAATCCCAAGGAGGGTTGATGTCAGGCAGGCGGCCGATCGTAAAATTAAGCCAAATCATAAACCACAACATGAGAAACATGTTGTACCGACCCTACTTATGTGGGATAAGGGTAAGAAGAAGAAGAAGTGTCCATCTCAACATATCTGAACTGGATAATCTTAGCATGTCAATATAACGACCTGGGTCACAAAGATCACACCGTAGATATATTTGGCAGTTCAGTTTTACATTTCACAACTAAATTTTGCAAATGAATAATGTAAATATTGATTAAATTCCTATAATGCTGTATGGTTAATATATTGTTAATTTCACAGCGCAAACACTCCCGCTCACGAAGCTCGTTGGAAAGCGGTCCAAGAAGAGGTCGCGAACACTGGAACATATCAGTTGACAACTACAGAGCTGGTGTTTGGAGCAAAGTTGGCGTGGCGAAATGCTACTAGATGTATTGGGAGGATACAATGGTCTAAGCTACAGGTACTTTAGACTACTTATTCGAGTATAATATTTAGGTTACATTGTTGGTTTATATTATTACACATGACAATGTTCACTTAATGAACAATAATAGATTTTTATCATTTATAGATTTTAGTCTTTGACCATCATTCATATATTCATAACAAGTGACATGTCATTTAATTTGCATTTATTTTTCTATTATAGTTTCATATTTTATATTTTTATAATGGTTTTTTATATCTAATATTATATTACTATTACTGAGAAAACTCTGAAACCATTAATCCTGTAAAAAAACATAACATAAACATGGCAATATACCAAGCAAACCATAATCTTAAAGAACTTCGTTTTTAACCGGAACGAAAAATTGTAAGGCTAAAAGAGCACATCAGACTTCGTAACTATATAATAATAATCATAAATACAGTGGTACAACAAAATAATCCCAAGGAGGGTTGCTGTCAGGCAGGCGGCCGATCGTAAAAATTAACATATACCACAACATGACAAACATGTTGTACCGACCGTACTTATGTAGGATAAGGGTAAGAAGAAGAAGAAGCAGTCTTTGACCATAATTACATCTGATGGCATTGACGATATGATCTAAAATGGTACAGGTACTCTAAACAGAGTTAAGAGGCTCTCAAATACAGCTTCTAGAACATATCTATAGAGACGACAAATTTTCAACTGGAGGTAGCTAGCCAAGCGGACTTAATACTCTAGCACCATGATATGGTTCCATTACAATGTTTTACTACAGCTAAAGTCCTGGTTTATTTGCAAGAATTGAGCCTTTGTCGAAACTATTATTTACCCTTCAACTTGACTAAGCCTTGATGTATAATGGATTAGTTTTTATAGTAACATATTTGAACATCAGCATCTATTATTGGTTCAATTTTACTCAGAGGCTGAGGTTTCTGTGAAGCGAAAGTCTTGATGAAGCCGTACAATATTGTTCGAACCATGTTCGAAACATTAGTACGTGCTGACATGATATATAAATGGAATCTCGTTTTTTTTCTAAGCTTACTGTGTTGCTATTTTCTGTGTCATCCATACCTATTACCTTGTTTGAACCACTGTTGATTCTACTACTGCTTCTATAGACGTAGGTTTAAGTTCTTTAATGAATGAACTTTCGGTGAAAAAAACTTTTTTTTATCAGGTCTATGAAACTGTGTTTAATTTATCTTACAATTTGTTATTATATTATAATTTCTATAAATATACTTCAAATTAAATACTTTTTAATTAAATACAACTTACACTATTGAAACGGTGCGTATTAAAGAAAATTTGCTAAAAATTAAAATGTACCTTAAAAAAAATACCCCACTAAAAAAATAAACAACACTAATACTATCTATACATAAAACAAAAGTAAAAATAACAGTTATAAGAAAGAAATAATTTCAAGACGATAACGTTGCTTTAATTTGGTTTTAAATGAGGCCAAAGGACAACAGACAAATAAATCGTTACGTTATTGTACGGATTTTTGCCTGGCGAGCTATTTAGGCCGGCATGACAGTGGCGACCGGTGAGGCCGGCATGACAGTGGCGACCGGTTTCAGGCCGGCATGACAGCGGCGACCGGTTTCAGGCCGGCATGACAGTGGCGACCGGTGAGGGATAGTATGTCTCTGGGTAGTCGCCATTGTTTTTAGATTATACTGTGCTCACCATCAGACACAGTAAAGTCACTAAGTCGTGCTTCAATAAAAAAAAATATATATATTACCCTTTAGTTAAAATGTCGCAAAGCATCTATAGGTGTGTTCTGACAGCTGTATTTGAGAGCCAGTCCCCTATTAGGTTAGTGTGTTTACTATCTCACACCACATGTACTACATACATATACAATATACTATTTTAACATGGTGTATAGAAAATAAAAATAATGGTATATTTGCTATTACTTCTTCCGCAATAATTTCATCTATTGTTGTAAAAACTTACGGAAGTTCATCGACTAGACTAGAACTAATTATACCGCTTCTTGCTCAGTGTTCAGTCGTTTGGGAAAATGGTGAAACTAAATGAATTTTCCTTTTAACATTAATGAGAAAACTCCTATTTCCTGATGCAAAAAATACGTAATTAACAGAGTAGTTTACTGGAACTGTGCCACAAAGTTTTGTGTGGTCGAAATTAAGACGTTTTCTTATTAAGGGCCTTCATTAGTTTTTTAGGTACTGTAACCTAGTTGTCTAAATAAGCGAAGAAAAACAGTTTAGCACATTTTTCTTCTCAACCGATCTTTATATTATTATGTTTATTTATAAAATATCTATTCTCTATATTTCACGATCCTTACGTCTAGCAGTCTCCATTACTTGAACGCTTTTTCGTCAAGAAAACCTCAGTAATATTGAAACTTAAAACATTAATAAATTATTGTACCATTGTCGACCACTAGTTAATATAAAATTGTATTCATAATATAAAATTGTGTTCATAAGAGCTGAAATTTTTAAATATAATTATTTTGTTACGTAATACATTCGATATGTTAACAACGTCATAGAGCGTTTCTTCTAACTTAATAATGTAGGGATTGATATCTGACTAAATATATGAATAGCGTAAGGTTGTATGTAATCTTGCATGTTAAGGGCTTACAAATCAACTACTTTAGCAAGTTTCTCATTTCTCATTTCTATAAGGAATGTAAGTTATGATTTTTTTTTGTTGTTTAACAAGCCCAAATAATTCCAAAATAATCGTAGCTTGTACTATGGTTACTAAACTGGTGTCATAGATATATGTA
>MU167204.1:7636-24755 GCA_015888305.1 Antheraea pernyi | reverse complement strand
TATTTCAGTAATAAGGTACATACGAAGTTTTCTTATTGACAAAACCAAATTGGATCACACGGAAAAAAATTTATCTCATTTCGAAGTACTTACTAATTGACTCACCAAATTTGCAAATTATTACCTAAAAAAAACATTAATGACAATATTTTCAATACTATTTTAACAAGTCAATTAGTAAGTACTTCGAAATGAGATAAATTTTTTTCCGTGTGATCCAATTTGGTTTTGTCAATAAGAAAACTTCGTATGTACCTTATTACTGAAATATATATTTGTACTTGAAAATATTTAATAAGTATTTATGAAGAATCTTGAATGAGGCCTAATACTGAATGAATATATATTAATAGGGAAGGCTAGCCGCAGGCGCTGGCGCAGTACGCCTATTGCAGCATTAACGCCGTGCGGTTTGGAATCGGTCCACGTACGAGACTCAACATAAAAGTGGTTAGACCCTGGCTGTATTCAAATTGTTTTTCACCCACAAACTGACACGAGCCCGTTAAGTCTGGCTACAAAACAAAAACTTTGTTTACGTTAAAGTTAGATTAGAGGACAGGTACAAAATTTATATTAAAAAATGTCTAGTTTGTTCTGTATATCAAAAGTAGTTGAAAAATAATGTCATATTAAATCTTACTTGGTTCCAGATATCTGATAAACAAAATTTTAATGAATATCAATGTTATAAAATTTAGAAATCATAGTATTTCTTTTGACCGAATAGATTTTAGATAAATCGCTAAAAGGTTCCTGCGGTTAAATGAAATAATTTATTATTCCTTATAACTTTTAATATTTACTACTTAATTAATTAATGAATTGATTATTATCAAGATTGTATATATCTGCTGCTAAAATAGTATTGTTAAATTCAGTTCTTAATCATTTATATTATAACCTAAATTAGTATTTAGAAATGTCGCCGTGTGTAGAGGCAAAATGCTTCTAATTACGTATTACTCAAAATTAAAGCGATAGCAAAAATAGTATCAGCTTTAAAATTGTGAGCTCAGGTAATATACATTCATAGCCAATACTTTCGTAAAGCAAAAACTATTATTTTCTTTGTGTATACGTAAAATTTGTGTACATTATGTATAATAATATACATATATATATATTTTCTATAGAAAAGCGCACATTTTACTTCATGTCATGAGTCATATTTATATTTTTTTTGTAATTTTAAGGCCCTTATAAATTTTTGTTATCGGTTCGCTCTTAAAAAGTATGTAGTTATAAGGTAGATTAGTGTGTCGCGGAGAGTAGCTTTGCGATGCGGTTATAATTGATAGAGATGTTCCATTCTACAGTTATTTAATCTTATCATCACCATCATCATCTTAACCTTATCCCACCTAAGTAGGGTCGGCACAACATGTTTTCTTTTTACACTCTCCCCTGTCAGATGTTATCTCAGTAGTCACACCTTTTACACATATATCGTCTTTCACACAATCCATCCATACCTTTTTCGGTCTTCCTCTAATCGTATCGTATCGTATTTATCGTATCGTATCGTAATCGTATCCATCATTATTTGATCTTATCGTATATCAAAATAGAAAAGTTTACTATCATAAAACTAAATACCAATTATTACCTTATACCCTTACAATGATTACCTATTCTACCTCAATAGGATTTTTTCATCATAAAACTAAAATCTATAAACAATGTGGTATAATGTACAGGGTATTTATTGTTCTCTGAACAGGAATAAAGGATATCTGATTCTATTGAAAATTGAATTAATTGTTTGCGATCATTGCACGCTAATCTGCAACATAATAATATTTTATATTTTAAAGTTATATATCAACAGTGTCAACCGACGTCAGGTTCAACCGTCAATCAATGACGCGTTTTTTTTGTTGTTGTTTTAGTTCTTAATATTTCGCTCTTTCTATTACTAGCTTCATATTTAGCTTTATACTTCGTATACATGTAGAATTCGTATCTATTATAGAACAAAAAAAACTTTGAATTAGACATTTGAAAAACATCAAATTTTACTCTTTATATTAAATATGATTTAAAGTTATATATAATAAATAAATTGAATGTATTTGTAATTATTTAGTACTGTTATTGTTTATATTATTTCTATAAAGAAATTAATATTTGTGATAGCTATATTTTAGAGATTCTTATTAAATTGTTATCAGATTTTCTGAAAGAAATTGACTTTGAGAGTTGTTTTACATAAGGACATTGGGATTTTCTCTAAACATATAAATTCATATTTTATATTTGAGTGGTCGTGCGTCGAGCGTTAAAATATTCAAATATTCTGGCGGAACACTTGAACTGCTTGTTCCAAACCGATATTTCAATATTGAAATAGACTGGCTGAATCTTTAAATTGTTTCTGACAATTATTTTAGATACAAAAAAAAAGTTTGAAAAGAAAATATAACATTAAAATATCGGTCCTGTGTTTTTCGTTTTACTTTATTCGATAACTAGCTGACCCGTGCGACTTCGTCTGCACGAAATCGGTTATTACCGGTTCCGATTGTACTTTTAAACGCGAAAAATCTAAATACATCTCAAAACCCGATTGCAGCGATACCTACTGTTTCAAATTGTGAATCCCAACTATCCAGGGACTCACTCAAACATATACCCAGTTGGTATGTGAGAAATATTTTAAAATATGCTTAGAACCCATTCGCAGCATCACCTACCAGGTCCAATTAAGATAACAAAAAACCTACATATATTGCCGATAAATGTCTTCCCAGTACGTTGCCCCAGTAACTTCTGTCCCAATAAGCCTACAACCCGTTCGTAACATCATCTACCGGGATCAATTAAAATAAAAACTAACCTACGTATATTGGCAGTAATGTAAAAAAACATTGAGAGGTCCATGGACCTCCAGTTAGAACGTAGTTTCTTTCCCTTTTTTGTAGGCCTTTACTATACAGTCAGTATAGTTTACATTATAAAATATCAAGTTGATAAAGTTAAATTGTAATTTAAACGTTAAAATATAGTCATAAAATAAATAATGATAAATTAAACACTGAATGACATCATAACTATTTTCAACTTGTATTAAAACTTTTTCACACTACATTGTATTAAAGAAAAACATAAATATTAAAAAGATATGAGCAACATGTGTCATCTGTCACTTGCCTGTGACTATTTGTCTAAGAGCTAGGCAACGGTTTCGACAGCGAATTGGCTGCCGGTAAACCTTTACAGGCAAAAATATTGAACTTTATATAATTTTAGAATGTTTTGTTTTTCACTAACTTTTAAACGCTACTAAAACGTGAATTTATTATTGCCAGACATTTTTGATATTAACAATAATGTGCCCGATGCAATTTTTTGTAAATAAAGAAGTATGTTCAAACCATGTTAAGATATCTGTAATTTTATTGAAGTTATATTTCTTTTGGCGCGTTAGGGAAAAATGATGAGAGTAAATTTTTACGATGAACGCGCACACCGTAACAAAAAAATGATGAGAGTAAATTTTTACGATGAACGCGCACACCGTAACAAAAAAATGATGAGAGTAAATTTTTACGATGAACGCGCACACCGTAACAAAAAAATGATGAGAGTAAATTTTTACGATGAACGCGCACACCGTAACAAAAAAATGATGAGAGTAAATTTTTACGTTGCGCGCACACACCGTCACGAAAAACCGACACCCTGAAGTTAGCTATAGTCAACATTTTGTTTCTTTGTATTTGTTGTTTGTATTTCTCTATATAATAACTTTCATTGTATTAAATACCTTTTTTTTATTGTTAGTGTCGTTTTTTCTACAAACGTAGAATAAGGCGCAAGATAAAATTTTTGAAAAGATTTTTACTTGTTACGCCAAAGAAGTATAACTTCTAATGCGTGTACATAAGTACACACACACACTTTTTTTTAATATTATTTTATTTCAACATAAAAAAGGGTAAATTAAAAATATAATGTATTTTTTTATGTCATAGGAGGCAAACGGACAGGTGGGTCACCTGGTGTTAAGTAATAACTACCGTCCATAGACACTTGCAACACCAGGAGAGTCGTAAGTGCCTTGCCAACCTGTGTTGGAGGGGGAGGAAGCGGAAGGGGAGAGGAGGAAGGGGAAGAGAGGTGGGCCTCTCCGGTGCTCTCACTAATCGAACGAAACGCACTAATGCAAGCATTGTTACTTCCCGTCGGCTTTTTGTTAGAGGGTGGTACTACCCCGGGCGAGCCGACCCATTCATCCTGAAACCAGTAATAGCTTCAGCGTGGCTCTACCCCCTACCAAAACCTATGTATAGAATAACTTAGTTATAACTCTAGCTTAGCGCAACACTGGCTGTATAATAAAGATAGCCATAATTATGGAAGAGCCTGGTTAACAAAATGAAATATGTTCTTTGCAAGGGAAAAAATAAAATGGTTTGAAATGAATTATTTTGTTTATAAAGAATATCACCAGGCACATTATTGTCAATAACAAAATTGTCTGGCAGTGAAAAATTCATGTTTTTAATAACGTATAAACGTTAAACTTATAAAAGTTACTGACAAAAAATGTTCCTTAAATTATTTATAAATCAAAATGTTGATCTGTAAAGGTGTAATTCGCATTAAAAAATACAACGTTAACCGGCTACCAGGTATCCTGAATCGTGTTTGGAAGGGCATAATATATCTTCATATTAAAGAACCAACTTTTCTCAAATTCTCGTTCTTCCAACGTTGCTGGCTCTTATACTAAAGTGTCGCAAAAAAGTCTAGTTACATTAACTAATTTCTTTTCTTTAGTTATCATGGAGAACCCCTTGCGTTTTATGGGTCAAAAAGTATCCTAAATGTAACCTTGTAATGTACAGATTTGGCTTTGTTACAGTTTTATTATAGTATAGATAAATAAATAAATCTTGTCACCTTTGTTTAGCAAAAATTTTTTTATACAATGAAATAAATGTAACAACATAAGTGACAGTTTCGTCTACATAAATGTTTCATAAGTGGTCGATAATTACGTACAGAAATGTCATGTAGGCGTAGCTCAGTTGTAACGTACGGGGCTTTAAATGTTTCGACGGGGCCGACGGTTCGAATCACGGTGGTCGTTTTTTTTGGTATATTTTTTTTTGAAGTAGCATATGGAAATATAGCTTAATTTTTTAGCTAATCTGTCTGCTATATATAGCACAAAGAAAATTTACCAAAATTCGTCAAGAATATCATGAACTACATTTTTTTTACTTTCGTCCGTTATCCTGGAGAATCCCTTGCGTTTTATAAGATAAAAAGTATCCTAGATGTAACCTTGTAATATTGGTTATTACTGTGCCAAATTTCGTCTAAATTGGTTCAGTACTTTCAGAGTAATACGTGTTTAAAGGGACAGACAAACAGGCAGATCCTGGAGAATCCATTGCGTTTTATGGGACAAAAAGTATCCTAAATGTAATCTCGTAACATTAGTTATCACTGTGCCAAGTTTCGTCAAAATCGGTTCAGTACTTTCCGAGTGATGCGCGTTCACAGGGACAGACAGACAGACAGACAGACAGACAGACAGACAGACAGACAGACAGACAGACAGACAGACAGACAGACAGACAGACAGACAGACAGACAGACAGACAGACAGACAGACAGACAGACAGACAGACAGACAGACAGACAGACAGACAGACAGACAGACAGACAGACAGACAGACAGACAGACAGACAGACAGACAGACAGACAGACAGACAGACAGACAGACAGACAGACAGACAGACAGACAGACAGACAGACAGACAGACAGACAGACAGACAGACAGACAGACAGACAGACAGACAGACAGACAGACAGACAGACAGACAGACAGACAGACAGACAGACAGACAGACAGACAGACAGACAGACAGACAGACAGACAGACAGACAGACAGACAGACAGACAGACAGACAGACAGACAGACAGACAGACAGACAGACAGACAGACAGACAGACAGACAGACAGACAGACAGACAGACAGACAGACAGACAGACAGACAGACAGACAGACAGACAGACAGACAGACAGACAGACAGACAGACAGACAGACAGACAGACAGACAGACAGACAGACAGACAGACAGACAGACAGACAGACAGACAGACAGACAGACAGACAGACAGACAGACAGACAGACAGACAGACAGACAGACAGACAGACAGACAGACAGACAGACAGACAGACAGACAGACAGACAGACAGACAGACAGACAGACAGACAGACAGACAGACAGACAGACAGACAGACAGACAGACAGACAGACAGACAGACAGACAGACAGACAGACAGACAGACAGACAGACAGACAGACAGACAGACAGACAGACAGACAGACAGACAGACAGACAGACAGACAGACAGACAGACAGACAGACAGACAGACAGACAGACAGACAGACAGACAGACAGACAGACAGACAGACAGACAGACAGACAGACAGACAGACAGACAGACAGACAGACAGACAGACAGACAGACAGACAGACAGACAGACAGACAGACAGACAGACAGACAGACAGACAGACAGACAGACAGACAGACAGACAGACAGACAGACAGACAGACAGACAGACAGACAGACAGACAGACAGACAGACAGACAGACAGACAGACAGACAGACAGACAGACAGACAGACAGACAGACAGACAGACAGACAGACAGACAGACAGACAGACAGACAGACAGACAGACAGACAGACAGACAGACAGACAGACAGACAGACAGACAGACAGACAGACAGACAGACAGACAGACAGACAGACAGACAGACAGACAGACAGACAGACAGACAGACAGACAGACAGACAGACAGACAGACAGACAGACAGACAGACAGACAGACAGACAGACAGACAGACAGACAGACAGACAGACAGACAGACAGACAGACAGACAGACAGACAGACAGACAGACAGACAGACAGACAGACAGACAGACAGACAGACAGACAGACAGACAGACAGACAGACAGACAGACAGACAGACAGACAGACAGACAGACAGACAGACAGACAGACAGACAGACAGACAGACAGACAGACAGACAGACAGACAGACAGACAGACAGACAGACAGACAGACAGACAGACAGACAGACAGACAGACAGACAGACAGACAGACAGACAGACAGACAGACAGACAGACAGACAGACAGACAGACAGACAGACAGACAGACAGACAGACAGACAGACAGACAGACAGACAGACAGACAGACAGACAGACAGACAGACAGACAGACAGACAGACAGACAGACAGACAGACAGACAGACAGACAGACAGACAGACAGACAGACAGACAGACAGACAGACAGACAGACAGACAGACAGACAGACAGACAGACAGACAGACAGACAGACAGACAGACAGACAGACAGACAGACAGACAGACAGACAGACAGACAGACAGACAGACAGACAGACAGACAGACAGACAGACAGACAGACAGACAGACAGACAGACAGACAGACAGACAGACAGACAGACAGACAGACAGACAGACAGACAGACAGACAGACAGACAGACAGACAGACAGACAGACAGACAGACAGACAGACAGACAGACAGACAGACAGACAGACAGACAGACAGACAGACAGACAGACAGACAGACAGACAGACAGACAGACAGACAGACAGACAGACAGACAGACAGACAGACAGACAGACAGACAGACAGACAGACAGACAGACAGACAGACAGACAGACAGACAGACAGACAGACAGACAGACAGACAGACAGACAGACAGACAGACAGACAGACAGACAGACAGACAGACAGACAGACAGACAGACAGACAGACAGACAGACAGACAGACAGACAGACAGACAGACAGACAGACAGACAGACAGACAGACAGACAGACAGACAGACAGACAGACAGACAGACAGACAGACAGACAGACAGACAGACAGACAGACAGACAGACAGACAGACAGACAGACAGACAGACAGACAGACAGACAGACAGACAGACAGACAGACAGACAGACAGACAGACAGACAGACAGACAGACAGACAGACAGACAGACAGACAGACAGACAGACAGACAGACAGACAGACAGACAGACAGACAGACAGACAGACAGACAGACAGACAGACAGACAGACAGACAGACAGACAGACAGACAGACAGACAGACAGACAGACAGACAGACAGACAGACAGACAGACAGACAGACAGACAGACAGACAGACAGACAGACAGACAGACAGACAGACAGACAGACAGACAGACAGACAGACAGACAGACAGACAGACAGACAGACAGACAGACAGACAGACAGACAGACAGACAGACAGACAGACAGACAGACAGACAGACAGACAGACAGACAGACAGACAGACAGACAGACAGACAGACAGACAGACAGACAGACAGACAGACAGACAGACAGACAGACAGACAGACAGACAGACAGACAGACAGACAGACAGACAGACAGACAGACAGACAGACAGACAGACAGACAGACAGACAGACAGACAGACAGACAGACAGACAGACAGACAGACAGACAGACAGACAGACAGACAGACAGACAGACAGACAGACAGACAGACAGACAGACAGACAGACAGACAGACAGACAGACAGACAGACAGACAGACAGACAGACAGACAGACAGACAGACAGACAGACAGACAGACAGACAGACAGACAGACAGACAGACAGACAGACAGACAGACAGACAGACAGACAGACAGACAGACAGACAGACAGACAGACAGACAGACAGACAGACAGACAGACAGACAGACAGACAGACAGACAGACAGACAGACAGACAGACAGACAGACAGACAGACAGACAGACAGACAGACAGACAGACAGACAGACAGACAGACAGACAGACAGACAGACAGACAGACAGACAGACAGACAGACAGACAGACAGACAGACAGACAGACAGACAGACAGACAGACAGACAGACAGACAGACAGACAGACAGACAGACAGACAGACAGACAGACAGACAGACAGACAGACAGACAGACAGACAGACAGACAGACAGACAGACAGACAGACAGACAGACAGACAGACAGACAGACAGACAGACAGACAGACAGACAGACAGACAGACAGACAGACAGACAGACAGACAGACAGACAGACAGACAGACAGACAGACAGACAGACAGACAGACAGACAGACAGACAGACAGACAGACAGACAGACAGACAGACAGACAGACAGACAGACAGACAGACAGACAGACAGACAGACAGACAGACAGACAGACAGACAGACAGACAGACAGACAGACAGACAGACAGACAGACAGACAGACAGACAGACAGACAGACAGACAGACAGACAGACAGACAGACAGACAGACAGACAGACAGACAGACAGACAGACAGACAGACAGACAGACAGACAGACAGACAGACAGACAGACAGACAGACAGACAGACAGACAGACAGACAGACAGACAGACAGACAGACAGACAGACAGACAGACAGACAGACAGACAGACAGACAGACAGACAGACAGACAGACAGACAGACAGACAGACAGACAGACAGACAGACAGACAGACAGACAGACAGACAGACAGACAGACAGACAGACAGACAGACAGACAGACAGACAGACAGACAGACAGACAGACAGACAGACAGACAGACAGACAGACAGACAGACAGACAGACAGACAGACAGACAGACAGACAGACAGACAGACAGACAGACAGACAGACAGACAGACAGACAGACAGACAGACAGACAGACAGACAGACAGACAGACAGACAGACAGACAGACAGACAGACAGACAGACAGACAGACAGACAGACAGACAGACAGACAGACAGACAGACAGACAGACAGACAGACAGACAGACAGACAGACAGACAGACAGACAGACAGACAGACAGACAGACAGACAGACAGACAGACAGACAGACAGACAGACAGACAGACAGACAGACAGACAGACAGACAGACAGACAGACAGACAGACAGACAGACAGACAGACAGACAGACAGACAGACAGACAGACAGACAGACAGACAGACAGACAGACAGACAGACAGACAGACAGACAGACAGACAGACAGACAGACAGACAGACAGACAGACAGACAGACAGACAGACAGACAGACAGACAGACAGACAGACAGACAGACAGACAGACAGACAGACAGACAGACAGACAGACAGACAGACAGACAGACAGACAGACAGACAGACAGACAGACAGACAGACAGACAGACAGACAGACAGACAGACAGACAGACAGACAGACAGACAGACAGACAGACAGACAGACAGACAGACAGACAGACAGACAGACAGACAGACAGACAGACAGACAGACAGACAGACAGACAGACAGACAGACAGACAGACAGACAGACAGACAGACAGACAGACAGACAGACAGACAGACAGACAGACAGACAGACAGACAGACAGACAGACAGACAGACAGACAGACAGACAGACAGACAGACAGACAGACAGACAGACAGACAGACAGACAGACAGACAGACAGACAGACAGACAGACAGACAGACAGACAGACAGACAGACAGACAGACAGACAGACAGACAGACAGACAGACAGACAGACAGACAGACAGACAGACAGACAGACAGACAGACAGACAGACAGACAGACAGACAGACAGACAGACAGACAGACAGACAGACAGACAGACAGACAGACAGACAGACAGACAGACAGACAGACAGACAGACAGACAGACAGACAGACAGACAGACAGACAGACAGACAGACAGACAGACAGACAGACAGACAGACAGACAGACAGACAGACAGACAGACAGACAGACAGACAGACAGACAGACAGACAGACAGACAGACAGACAGACAGACAGACAGACAGACAGACAGACAGACAGACAGACAGACAGACAGACAGACAGACAGACAGACAGACAGACAGACAGACAGACAGACAGACAGACAGACAGACAGACAGACAGACAGACAGACAGACAGACAGACAGACAGACAGACAGACAGACAGACAGACAGACAGACAGACAGACAGACAGACAGACAGACAGACAGACAGACAGACAGACAGACAGACAGACAGACAGACAGACAGACAGACAGACAGACAGACAGACAGACAGACAGACAGACAGACAGACAGACAGACAGACAGACAGACAGACAGACAGACAGACAGACAGACAGACAGACAGACAGACAGACAGACAGACAGACAGACAGACAGACAGACAGACAGACAGACAGACAGACAGACAGACAGACAGACAGACAGACAGACAGACAGACAGACAGACAGACAGACAGACAGACAGACAGACAGACAGACAGACAGACAGACAGACAGACAGACAGACAGACAGACAGACAGACAGACAGACAGACAGACAGACAGAAATATTAAAATATAGACAAAGTATAAAGAAATTTTTTTTTGTTCATTTGTAGCCTTAGCTATTCATCAAAAAGTTGTTATTTTAATTGTACACACATAAACTTTATTTTTATAATACGTAATATAGAACAAATAAAAAATTGGAAATAAAAGTAGTATAAAATTTTGAATACGAAAACAAAATAAACTTTGAAAATGTTAGCGTTGATACTTACCACATAACTTCAGAATTGGCAGTATGGATTAATTCCTTCGCCTATGAACTATTTGAATAGGAAAAAAAAAACTTTGAAAATGTTAGCTTTGATACTTACTACATAACTTCAGAATTGGCAGTATGGATTAATTCCTTCGCCTATGAACTATTTGAATAGGAAAAAAAAAACTTTGAAAATGTTAGCTTTGATACTTACTACATAACTTCAGAATTGGCAGTATGGATTAATTCCTTCGCCTATGAACTATTTGAATAGGAAAAAAAAAACTTTGAAAATGTTAGCTTTGATACTTACTACATAACTTCAGAATTGGCAGTATGGATTAATTCCTTCGCCTATGAACTATTTGAATAGGAAAAAAAAAACTTTGAAAATGTTAGCTTTGATACTTACTACATAACTTCAGAATTGGCAGTATGGATTAATTCCTTCGCCTATGAACTATTTGAATAGGAAAAAAAAAACTTTGAAAATGTTAGCTTTGATACTTACCACATAACTTCAGAATTGGCAGTATGGATTAATTCCTTCGCCTGTCCTATTGAACGAATATTATTACTACTACTAACGAAATCTCTCAAAAGGAAAAAAGTGCCCGATTTTGAAACGTTCTTCATTGGTGCTCTGCTTCTATTGGTCTTAGCGTGATGATATATAGCCTGTAGCCTTCCTCGATAAATGAGTTATTTAAAACCGAAGGATTTTCTCAAATCGGACTGGTAGTTCCTGAGATTATTAATTACTTTTTTAAGGTCTGTTATCTACCAGTAAATACCCCGTGAAAATCGGCCCAAAGTAATGCGGACGAAGCCGCGGACAAATAATATGTCAACCGCTATAATTTCGGTTATCTGGCAGTAAAATGTAAAATTCCCGTTAAAATAGGTCCAGTCGTTTTGGAAATTGCCCAGGACAAACAAACAAACAGACAAAATATAATAATATAAAAATATAGACAAAGTATAAAAAAAGTTTTTTTTGGTCATTTGTAGCCATATCCATTCATCAAAAAGTTGTTATTTTAATTGTACATACACAAACTTTATTTTTATAATACGTAATATAGAACAAATAAAAAGTTGGAAATAAAAGTAGTATAAAATTTTGAATACGAAAACAAAATAAACTTTGAAAATGTTAGCTTTGATAGTTACTACATAACTTCAGAATTGGCAGTATGAATTAATTCCTTCGCCTTTGAACTATTTGAATAGGAAAAAAAAACTTTGAAAATGTTAGTTTTGATACTTACTATATAACTTCAGAATTGGCAGTATGGATTAATTCCTTCGCCTGTTCTATTGGACGAATATTATTACTACTACTTACTACGTTACCATGGCAACGTATATAATAATAATGTAATCGCTCAAAAGCAAAAAAAGTGCCCGATTTTGAAACATTCTTCATTGGTGCTCTGCTTCTATTGATCTTAGCGTGATGATATATAGCCTATAGCCTTCCTCGATAAATGAACTATCTAAAACCGAAAGACTTTCTCAAATCAAACTGGTAGTTCCTGAGATCATAGCGTTCAACCAAACAAACAAACTCTTCAGCTTTATATATTAGTATAGATATATAGATTTCTTCTGTGCGTGTGTATGTTACTGAACTCCTCCTAAACGGCTGGACCGATTTTTATGAAATTTTGTGTGCATGTTCCAGTGGATCCGAGAATGGTTTAGATTCATTTGGCAATCAATTGGGCCCGGTAGGTGGTGCTGCGGTTGACTTTTAAGATTTTTTTTTATTATTAAGACAGGACAACGTCTGCTGAGCCCGCTAGTATATATATATATATATATATTTGCTACTTGCATATACTTACATGTAAATTAGACGTTTCATTTATTTTATATGATAGCATAAATCAGTGTATATCTTTGTCTATGATTCCGCACAAATTGCATGGTAAATATTTTCGTGTTTGAAATTTTATCGTTTAGCCAAATTTTATGACTTTAACATCTATTATGGATAATTACAGTCATTACATATTTCAAAACAAAGTCCTCTGTTGCGTCTGACTGTCTGTCTGTCTGTTAGCGATAAACTCAAAAACTACTGGACGGATTCATGCGGTTTTCACCAGTAGATAGAGTGATTCACGAGGAAGGTTTAGATATATAATGTGTCTATATATTTTTAATTATCAGGGCGGGACAACGTATGGTGCATGGTATATGCATGGTACGGACATGTCATGAGGAGAGATGAAAACCATGTACCTAGAAAAGTGTTGAGTGTGATGGTAGACGGATATATGAGTAGAGGAAGACCGACAAATGTACGAATGGACTGCGTGAAAAATGATGTGTGTAAAAGGTGTGAATACTGAGATGGCATGACAACAGGCGAGAGTGGAAAAAGAAAATATGTTGTGCCAACCCTACTTAGGTGGGATAAGGGTAATGATGGTAATGAGTCGTATTGATAAGTTATCAGTAAAAGAGTAGAAGGTCGGTTTTCTCCTTAATATTAAAACTTGAAAAAATAATGACTTATGGTCGAAATTCGAACACTAGACGATCAGAGTAGTATAGACAAATTTAAAAACGATGTAGGGCCTTGACATTTAGAACTTTGTGCTAACAAAAACACAATGTAAGTTCATACTCTACATAAAATGTATTTAAGTCACGTTTTATCTTATTCGCAAAAATAGATACCTCACAGTAGACATCAAGGATACGTTTTGTTATTCAATAATAATATGTTTTTTGTTCTTTTTCATATGAAAAGAAGACTAAGTTATCATTGTATAGTTTATTGATTTGTTCATAATTTTTATATATTTCCATGCGATATACATTCGAAATATTATATATTTAATTATATTCACAGAGCTCTTACAAGCTGAGTTATTAGGGTGGGACTTCTTTGTTCACTTAATTATTTTTTGTTTTATATTTAATGAAATAGGGTTTTATGTCATTAATAAAAGTATTTATAGACTTTAATTCCTTATTTATTTAATAACAACTAGTAAATAGCAGTAATGGTAATAGTAAAAAAAAGTATAGTAAATAATAACCAATATATTCCTATACGCTATACATAATTGAAGTTTCGGCTAATTATTTATTAATAATACTGGCCCGTTTTTAACGGTAGGTATTTATATACGTTGAGGAGATAAAAAAGGTTGCTAGGAGAAAAACCCTCGTAACTTAATATATTTTTATGACACAGTGGAAAATATATTTTGCAGGCCGTCATGACAGCGGCGACCGGCGCGATAGCGAGTGTGTCACTCAGTGGTCGCATTGTTTTTAGATTGTACTGTGCTTACCATTAGGCAAAGTGCAGTCATTTTGCCTTAATACAATAAAAAAAATCTAACTCAGAGCGACTGTTTTTGAGTACAGACTAACTAACATATGTTTTTGGAGTTTTCGTCGGAATCTTAGTCTGCCACGTAATGGATTTTATATTTTATTCATCAAGTTATATGACTCCATATTTTGTGATATTGGTAGTATTTTACGCAATATAGTTCAGCACGGAGCATGCCACAAAAACACCATAGATGATTAAATATAAGGGATCCTCCATTTTTAGAATATGGAAACTAACCTAAAACACTTGTAATATTTATAACCTACTCGATATTGGCAGTAATAATCTAGGATTTGCGTTGGTTGCCAAAAAAAAAGTTTCTCACGCTTGATTGATGTGCCTTAATACTTTATAGCTTACTGGCTTTGCGCACGACTGCGTTCGCGTGGAATAGTTACTTTGGGCTAACGCTAAACCGTAGCACAAGCTCTAAAAAGGTAAAATAAAAAACAATTTTAAAACATTCTTCATTGGTGCTCCACTCCTATTAGTATTCGCGTATATAGCCTTCCTCAATAAATGAGCTATCTAAATATAGATAAAGATATAGACATTGGTATAGATTACCTTATCAACCACTATTAACGATCTCCCTGTGAGTGAATCAAGAGACACCGCTGCTCCGTACGAGGTGCAGAGTTGTAGGTTAGTTCACATCATATTCATAGACAAGGTCATATCGCTCCATGCTCTTTTTCTTTATCTATTATACTCTTTTTACACCTTATTTTTACCGTAGCCTCCTTTTTCGACTTATTTAAAAGATACTGCTACCTTCACTACCTTTTTTGAGGATTGTTAAAATATAAGCAATCCAAATAATAACTCGAAAACTGATTTCCCACGGCAAACTGATGAGGCATCTTCAGAATGTGTGCACTTAGAATGTATTATATATTTTTGCACGTCACTGATTTTGTGTATCAATACTAAATGTTTTTTTGACATCATTACTACTAAACTGTTGACGGAAATACAACAGGCTAAAAGAAAACTTAATGGAGTTTTTCCTTATTTTCGACTTTGCCGCCTAATCTATTCCGAGATTACAAATGACGTATAAAAGATTTGTAGGCCTGCAAGTAGAGAGGTATAGGGAGATTTACGACATTAACTAAACCAGGCACATATTAACATTTCTATAATAACAACATATATTTTTAAATTATTATTGTAAAACTTTATTAGGCGAATGTTATTGAAAATAATAATTATCTGTGAATCAATATTTAGTCTAAAATGTTATGAGGCGATTACTAGAAAATGTAGTACAAAAAGTATCTGCTTTCGATATTTTTAAATCTTTCGAATTATAATATAATATGTACTAATCTACCTTTATATAACTGATACGCCTTATTTAAGCTCTTTTACCATATTCATGTGAAGTTTTTATTTTTATTTTGATGCAGACCTTTGGTCATAAATATATAAAAATAAAAATATATAAAATACAGTTGTTCATCAATTACATGTTCCGTATTATTGTTTCTAAGTTAAAGGTTTTTTTATTTAATTTATGTGACTTGATTTTACACCGACTGGACGCCTGTGTATCGTTTGGACTGCAATTGAAATCAGTATACTACAGTACTACAGTCTACTACAGCATATTGCTCAATGTTGTTGCCAGTTGTTGAATATCTATTATTCCTCTGTATATTTATAATTTAATTATTTTGCTTTGATTCCAACAATGAAACTATTTTATTTATAACTAATTATATATACTAGTGGGCGCCCAGAAGTCGACATTCGACCATAGTTCATTGTTTTTTTAAAGTATGAATTTTATTAGGGTTCTTTTGTCAATGTTAATAACATTGTAGAATGTAGAATGAAAAAGGGTAATTGGAACGTAAGAGTAAAATAATACATACAGTCGAGCATAGCAACCTCCTTCACAACCTTTTTTGAAGTCCTTTATTGACAGATGTCAAAATGTCTTTTTTATTTACAAGTGTGTATATGTTGTGTAAAATTGAAGCACCAGTGTGAGTAATGCAAATTTTAATTACTTTAATGTACTTCTAATGCATTTTATATAAAATAAATAGATTTCTGCACTTCTCCTCCATATAAACTTTAACTATGCCAAATTTCACGTCCATCCGTT
>MU167203.1:37203-56382 GCA_015888305.1 Antheraea pernyi | reverse complement strand
CCCACCTGTTCGTTTCCCTGCTATGACATTAAAAAAACTAGGATTCTTAGGAATAGAGTAATTACCACACAAATGGTAGGTACGAAAGTATGCTAATCGAAAACGAAGTAACGTACGGGCGAGTAGTTGGCCGTGGAATGGGACATAAGGCGCCGAGAGTGTGTTGAGAACGGAGCATTAGCGAGTCAGGCCGAAATGTGAATACCTATGTTAGCGAGGTAAGGCAGCTCAATCGCGCGGTGTACGAATATTTTAAGCTTTCCTAATTATTTTGCGAATAATTCCGAACTCAAAACATTAAATGCTTGCTAACCACGTGATATAACTGGTCAAAAAACATTTTGAACAGGGTATTTAGAACTAGACATAGGTTATAGGTAAATAAGAGAAACAATGTATATTGTTAATGTATTGCACTTCAACTAAAATCTTGGTATTACATCGGCTTATAGAAGATAGAAGGCCCACCGTATCGTCCTCTGTAGGCACTGTAGGCTCCTTACCGGAGGTAGGTAGGTAAGCACAACGCGGGCTCACATCATATTGGCGATTTCAAACTAAGAGAAATCCATAGTTCTAGAATTTCCCACTATTCAAGAAGATCTCTCAGGTTCAGGTTTCTTACGACGTTTTCCTTTAATCACAGCCAATAATGTTACCAAAATAAATTAATAAATGTAAGCAAATTCCAAAAAAACTGGTTAAACCACTCGACCACCATGACGAAAAATGTATTCTACTTCAACATTTGCTAGTACAATAAAAAACTATATCCTTTGAAATATTTTTGCACAGCGAATAACTTCCAAACATCAAAGGAATACATCGGAGGGCGTCGCGACGTTCGGCGCCTACGCTTATTTTCATCGCTCTGCAACTCGCGTGACATTTATGATACGCCCCTTCCGTTCCTTTAGTTCGATGGGTTGTACCTTTACTGTCGATTTGCAATAATACCTCTAACAAAATATAATAAGTTATTGTGGATACTACAGTGGTTCTCTGATTCAAAATGACGGCTGCATAGACAAGGACGGGGCTATCCTCGCGAGGAATAGAATAAATGGCGGGCGGATGAAATGGCGAAAGGTATCGGGTGTAGTTTTGAACCCACGAATGCCCTTGGACTCAAGGGGAAGGTGTAAAAAACTGTTATAAGACCAGTGATGTTGTATGCATCTAAATACTGACCTACGACAGAGAGTCAGAG
Source organism: Antheraea pernyi (assembly GCA_015888305.1). Classification (NCBI taxonomy): domain Eukaryota; kingdom Metazoa; phylum Arthropoda; class Insecta; order Lepidoptera; family Saturniidae; genus Antheraea; species Antheraea pernyi. The sequence continues at coordinate 55,172 of MU167203.1, read as the reverse complement.
ACCGATGAGAGAAAACTATATGTGGAGGAGATGCGAATGTGTGGTGTGAATAGAATGGATAAGGTTAGGAATAAGTATATCAGAGGAAGTTGCAAATAACACCAGTGGCAGAGAAGTTAAGGAGTAATAGGTTAGTATGGTATGAGCATGTCATGAGGAGATATAAAAACCATGTAATTAGAAAAGTTTTGAGTATGATAGTGCATGGATATAGGAGTAGAGGAAGACCGAAAAATGTATGGATGGACTGTGTGAAAAATGATATGTGCGTGGAAGGAGTGAATACTGTGATGACATCTGATAGACGAGAGTGGAAAAGGAAAACATGTTGTGCCGATCCTACTTAGGTGGGATAAGGGTAAGAGGATGGTGATTGTGGATACTACAGTATGGCAATTGTATCTAATTATATTAATTTGTAACCACAATGGCACATTTAAGCGTGTCGCAGCCTGGAATCAACCATATCAATTGATCAAGCGGGATGGTAGGAACCTGTACACAGTAATAAGCCGGTCACAATGATTATTTTTTAATTTGTAGCGTTCCCGAAATAGACTGTGTATACCTATCTGTTAACAGACTTCAAGCATGACAGGTGATAACTATCGAGAGATTCTAGATTTTTCGGTAGTCGCTGTTATTTTGAACAGCACTGTACTTACTATCAGGCACAGTGTAGTTACTTTGCAGTATTACAATTTAAAAAAAAATCCAATAATTATAGTTATCGTGTAAGGTATCTTCGAATAGCGTTAATAATAAATGAATAAAATAAGCTAAATCAAATTTTAGCCGTTCCTAATAATTATACGTTATTTTTTAAGAGCTTCTAATTTTGCACATGTCAAATATGAAGATCTTAAAAAAACCTACCTTATGAACGGCGAAATTTGAACTTTATTCTCGGTGTATAAGAATAGGAATCCTTAATAAAATTAAACATGTTATATGAACCATGAAAATTGAATTTAGCTCATATTCAAATATAACTACTCAAATGTATTGTTTTTAGTATAACTTTGTAAACGTAAATTATACTAATAAATGAAAATAAAGCATAGCCTGTTACGTAAGATTTATTTCTATGAACGCCAGAACTTCCTATTGTTAAAAAAGTATTCAGAATCGAACTAGAAATTAGCTTCCCTCCATTCGAAATTTGAATTAAATTTCAAAATGGCGTCCTCTCAAATTGCTGTCCACGGCAGATACCTTGGCTTGCTTACATCCTGTAATCGTGTAAAACTGCAATTGAGTGGATCTCAGCGACATTTTTATCATTCGTTAATTCCATCATAAATAAATTGCAGGTAGCTACTTTGATTAAAAACGTCAACTAAGTTCCGAATGAAATGATAAATCAAAAGAGACTGCAAGTCACCAGACTGGACGGCCGATACGTGCGGACATGGAAATTGGAAAAATCCATTGAAATCCGCTGTCTGGCTGTCGTATTTTTGTCAGGCGATTTTATACGTTCCAAAACTACATTGAAATGGAAAAGCTGTCGCAAATAAAAATAATGACAATCTTAATTATATTCATTGTCGAATCCTGATATTTAGAGTTATTGAAATTATTGTTAAGTGAATACTTCTGTAGGTGTATTTACACAGTGATTTCGAACAGTGAATCGTCACGCTCGGATCGATGACGCGTAACCGGGTTTACTCGACTGTAATCGACTCAGTTTGATTACTTACTTATTGCCCGTTTTCGGAGGTACTCGGTTAAACTAAAAATAGTTCTTGACTCACCAAAGTTATCCATAAGATAAACTGCCAATACGTTTCTCAATACACAACACGCTATTTAATAAATATGAAACCAATAAATAGTTCTTTGATGTTCACTAGATGGCTCTTTTTACAAAGTGGTGTCTAAAACTGATTTTCTCATTCTAATTCATCATTGAATTGCCGAATTGCCCAGTTAAGTTTTGTGTGTTGTGTACTTTAGGTATTACATTTGTGTAATATTAACAGTTTGATATATATGTATATTCTACATTTTATTAATCTTAATTGTCTAATAAGTAAGCCACTTACGGCACTAACAAGAAATAAATTTTGTAAAGAATTTTTGTTCGATTACCCATGACACATGATTCAGTTCCTAGTGTGGGAATCTACAGTTGATTTTTATGCCACGTAAATTATTATTGTTAAATACTTTTTATTTTATTTATTTAAGTTTAACTGACATTTATCGTATTATTGTGTGTTCAGAAACGCAATTTTACATGTTTTCGAACCGATAACTCTATTGAAGAGATAAACTACAGTTAAAAGTATCTCAGAAACCGGCCATGAATCGTGCATACCATGTGGTTCCAGTCGTCACCAACTGCGTTTACAATCTTACAATCGTACAAATCAGAAGTTTTCACTTATATTATGTGGTCATAGCACATTTCCTTAGGGATATCACTTTTGTATTTAGTGTTTTTTTCGGATCATTATTTTTAGCATTAACAAAACTGAATAAGCTACCTCATCCTTAAGCACTTCACAATTTTGTATTTGCATAATTGGAACTATTTTATACCTAGAAATAATTATGAAATCAAAAAAAACATTTTCCCAGCAAAAAGGTTACACGCTTCTATACATGGCTAAGCCGTATTAACCAAATAGAACGGCAGTCGTCACAATTTCATAAATCCCATAAAACCATTTAGCATCCCCTTCAGGGGTTGGAGCGACGTTGCGCCCCTCACCGCACTACACGGCGCGATAAATAGTGTTGTAATTCACGAATATCGCGTTATTATAGCGATATCGCATTACGGACGACGGCCGATAATACGCCGCACGCGCCCGCTTATGAAATTCGATGTTGTTTGTATAATAGATTAAATTGTGCAGATGTGTCAATCTTTCTATTTGACTTTTGTTTATACCAAGTTATCTTTTAATTTTTTTTTACTTTATTTTTGTCGAGGATTTGTTGATGGAGAACATGCCACCCTCGTCCATACTACATGCAGTAACAATTTGCAAAAGAACTTATAAATATAATAACCTCATACAAAATACTAACATAAAACTAAATTGAAAAAGAGAATATTACCATCACTTTCTTGGATGTCGGTAATCCACTATCTTATAGATTAATTTGGCTTCTTCCGATGTTGGGCTTGACAATAGTTGATTACAAACGTCTATATTATAAGTAAGCTTAAACATTTGACTTATTTCAGAATCGCTCCGGACCCTAGTTATTTTTTCTCTATATATGTACGTAAATTTCTAATGCTAAATAATATTATAAATGCGATTGTGTTTTTTTGTTACGTTTTCGCATCCTCACTACTCAACCGATCGTAACTAAGTTTTGCATACATTTTGTCAAAGATACATAGCGTATCGTTTCTCGAAAAAAGGTGATATATTAGCATGAGCAAAGACGCGCGCAAAAGCTAGTGTGATATATATATATATATGATATATGTGACACTTTAAGCTTGCAAAGATTTTTGATGAGAATAAATAAAAAATAATATAAAACAACAGTAGAAACTTGTATCTCTAAGTGTTTTGGAAAAATATGCTAAGCACTAATATTATACTTAACAGAACTTCAGAAAACCTAGCTCACAAATTTGTGTGCCTTGCATTCGTTTTAAACGGGAGTTTTAAACAATTAGTGAAGTTGGTTTAATTTGGAATATATAATGTTAATTCATTTACAAAATATGTCGCTCAGAGACAAAACTCATGTATCCAGTACCAACTATATTATTATTTTTAGAATTAGCACAGCATACTCTATGTCATATATCTCGTTAAGGGTGCGTTACCCTTGTAAAAGTCAGCGTGAATAGAGCTAATCCTTATCACGACGGAGGGATAGAGTGAATCAATTAAAGATAAGCAAATATGTTCCATTGTGACGCAGCCGGATTGAATTTGTTGGTGTGAGAGAGGAAATTAACTTTTACTGGATAAAGTGATCACTCATTTATAAGGCACCCTTAAAAGTTTTAATCAAAAGGAAATTGTTTGGATTGTATCGTTTGGCGTAGTGATTATGTACTTTTGGTACAATTTTTATATTGTTCGATCTCAGTGTCTCATCAGTGTACGACAAATGTAAAAAAATTAGACGATCTGCTCCTGTGTCGTGTGTTTTCTAAAGATTAAAAAAAATTAAAGATAAAAAAAATTAAAATTTTTTTTGGAATAAAGAATATCGAAACGTATAATGAGTGTTTACTTTCACAGTAAAATATAAGTAATTATTATGATACATTATTTTTGCGATAAGTCTTTATATTCATTTTTCGTTTTGTTTTCTGTGTTCTATGCATATATATATATATATATATATTAGCGGGCCGGGCGGACATTGTCCTTCCTTGATAATAAAATTCAACCGTAGCGCCACTTACCAGGTCCATTTGTAAACCATTCTCGGATCCACTGGAACACGTACACAAAATTTCATCAAAATCGGTTCAACCGGTTTGGAGGAGTTCAGTGACATACACCCGTACAGAAGAAATTTATATATAAAGAAGATATATATATACATATATATGTGTGTGTATATGTATATATATCAATATTTATCAAAAAAAATCTTGATTATATAATTGGTATTGGAAGAATGAGCTCTTTCTCTGGGTTTTGGAGATATGAGCGTACCATGCCGGTACCGTTTATGTTAATCGGGTCCTTATTACGTGTTATATATTGTGAGCTTCGTATTTAGGGGTAATCTAGACGCTAAAATAGGTCGGAGCTTTACTCTGGTCGCTTTTGCACCTTTCATTTTCATTTAGGCGTCTATGTGGTCTCCCAGGTATTTAGCTTACCTCAGCCACGGCACGCTTTTATCCTGCAGGAGTAGTGGCGGCGGATACTGATGTATTTCCGTGATGAACGCCTGTATTTTGTTGACACTGACCGTCACTCTCCACCGATATAGCCATTCGGGGAAAGCCGCTAAAATATATCGTACATAGTCTGGGGTGTTTTTTTTTGTTCGCGGAGAACGCATCATCCGTGAACAATCCTAGCTCTGCTCGGCCAACCTGGGGAACGTCGTCGGTATATCGCTCATAAAGCATAGGCGACAGGCAGATGTCTTGGGGTACCTTAGCGCGTATCTAGCGTGCCGTGGAAGATACTCCTTCGACCTCCACTATCATTCAGCGATTCCTCAGGTAGGATGTTACTAGGCGAATGATTTTCTTGGTAGTTGGAGCATTTGCAGGTCGATACAATTTCCGTACTTGTTCATGATTACATATACACGCACGCACCTACAAACATACGTACACATGCATCGCTAACACAATGCAGTCATTCATACTCAGATAGATACAGTCTATACTAATATTTGTTCCTCCACCACTTTATACGAGAATTTAGTACAGTGTTCGTGTTACAGTATCACGCGTATCATTTTGGTAGGTGGTAGAGCCACGCTGAAGCTATTACTGGTTTGAGCATGCATGGGTCGGCTCGTCCGGGCTAGTACCACCCTCTCAAAGGAAACCGACGTGAAGTAACAGTGCTTGCATTGTTGCGTTTCGTTCGGTCAATGAGGGCGCCGGAGACCCACCTCCTCTCCCCTCTCCGCTTTCTCTCACCCCCTCCTTGCGACTCCCCTGGTCTTGCAAGTGTCTATGGACGGTAGTGATCACTTAACATCAGGTGATCACCTGTTCGTTCGGATCCTATGATATAAAAAAAACGATTGGTACAGACACCAATGTGAGCTTATCCCGTCATCTTATAACTTGGGAGCCAGCGTCTGTCTTCCCGCCATCTTATAACCTGGAAGTCTTCAAGAGAAGAGTGAACAGGAATCTAGCGGACAAGTGTGATCCATCGTCGGTCTCATCTTCACTTACCATCAGGTGAGATTGTACACAAGCGCGTGCCAGTTAAACATAAAACTTAAATTGACGCCCTCAGTGACATATTTTTGTAACGGTATTTAATATCATATATATTTCCTCGTGATTTTGATTAATTGTCGAACTTATACGATACATCTATAAAAGCTAAAGGATTCAGTACATTTGATTCCGGCCGCTTAGTGAAAACATAAAACCCTCTCTATTCACTGAACTAACACCAGTTTTACTATCACACTACAATAAAAACGTTTAATGTTCTTTTCCCACAGCGAATCCTGCAGCATTCCAACATTTCGTCAAATCTCTAAATCAAACCCCGCGTGTTTACGTTTCACACACGGGATTACTTCTGTATTGTGGTGTACGCCGTAATTAAGCTATATACGCCACCCACATCGCAAAAATTATTACGTTTTATTTTTCGGAGATCCTTAGGTTTATTGAAATTATAAATCAGTTTAGACCGCCACGCCGCGCCGCGCACTTTGTGCATATTTTAACAAAAATTATATTCTTACGAATACATAAAAAAAATGAATGTATGCAAATATTGCTTATATAATAACAATAATAATCAGATTGTTAACATGTGTCGCTCATATAAATATAATACTATCACAGACTACATCCTTTTGTGCCAATATTGACATAGACATATTTCATCTCAGTCTGAGTCAATTTCGTCGCCGAGTCTATAAACATAAATTTTCCCTCTAATATTTTCTCATATATTTTAAATGAGTATACTAGTACCTGCAACAAATTTGAAATGTAGGCTGGCATTGAGTTCAAATATATTATTAGGTAGCGTGAATATCAATATTTTTTATTTAATTTGGTTAATTTAATAATTCAGTTATTCTTAGCTTTTTAGTGCCTTATTAGATTGTCACATCGAAGGCGGTTTATTTTTTTTGTAGAAATGTTTTTTATTGGTCTATAGAAGTTTTAAATCTTAATTGTAGATATATTGTAATTATTTTTGACTATTTCAATAACTACAATTAAGCAAGAGGCAGACAATTTTGTGAATAAGTGACTTGATCGTTATAAATCAATCAACAACCGTTAAACAAAATCAATCCCTATTAGTAATCTAAATACAAGAGTTAGATTTAGAAGTATTCAAATAATATAAGATAGAAAGACACAAAAATAAACTTGGTTCCAACGGTTTATAACATTATTTAAAAACTGTACAGATAATATATTTACCTCAAAATACATGATCAATTTTTTCTGTGACTATTTTGTACGGAATTCTACAACATACTACGCGCGACACCCTATAACTTTTTAATGTGAGAACCTCAAACATTCCAAATCCGCGACTTACGCTTGTAAACCTCATTTGAATTTTTTATTAATAATGTCTAAATAAATCCGTTCGTATAATGGAACGTTATAAATATAGCGTAATAACGCGTTATTGCTATTATTATTAATTTCGTTATGAATAATTCAATAGGGGTGAGAGATTCGACTAATGGGCTATGGTTATTAATTATTTAACATTGCATATTGTTAGTGTCAATAATGATTCGGTTATTTTTTATGAACATTTTAATGTGTCATTATTTGTACATAACTATAGTGCTTTTTTGTTTCATCGTGCATTTTATTTTGTTGGAAGCGTTATGATCACAGTTTTTCAATGCTTTGATTGTGAACTTTCTATATAATATAAAAAGAAGGTTAGATAGAAATTTAGATTGACTCACCAACGCATATACGCAAAATCTCAATAAAAAGAGTTTTTTTCTAATTGAACCGCTAAGAGGATGAGCGGCGGTAGAAATGATTGAATGATTGTATGAGAGATCAAAATATAAAATGACGGTCCAAAGGTGTTAAACATGTTAATTCTAGAGCGGAACTGGCTCTCAAATGCAACTGCTGGAACACACCAACGCGTGCTTGGTGACATAATTTCACCTTGAAGATGTCAGCTAGCCAGGTGGAGTTGGAAAAACCCTACCACAATGCTTTTGTTCCTCGACGATGTATTCCTTTACAATATTAAGCTCGAATTCAGTTTTATTTGATGTGTTTTTTTTATTGTATTACGGCAAAATGACTGCACTGTGCCTGATGGTAAGCACAGTACAATCCAAAAACAATGACGACCACCAAGTGACACACTATCCATCGCCGGTCGCCGCTGTGGCTCGGTTATTCAGCAGGGAGCACCACGTGCAGGTGAGGGTGGCTTGGATGTCTCAAGTCTTCGATGTTATTCGACACCCCTTACACCCCAAAATTTCATTAATTGATTGCTTGTGAAACGAAACAAACCTGTCAGGCTTGAGAGATGATTTCGTGTGCTCACATCCCACAATCATATAAAAAATATATCAATTTCCAGGCGATTTACCGTTTTAAAATACTTTTAGATTTATAAAAATAGGATAATGTATTATTTTCACGTCGAATACAGTGCGTTAATATTGCGTTACCATATCGCCACGCGTTACTCAGACGCGTCGTCGCGACAGGTAGATAAAATGCGTCTTATATAACATTATCAACGCATTAATAACGCTGACGCGGAAAAATCGCTAAGTATAGCCTTCGGGGAACGTTTCCATTGTTCAAATAATAACTCTTTTTACATTTGTCCTACATATGATATATATATCTATACTAGAATTATAAAGAGGTAAAATTTGTGAGTTTGTGACATTGTAGAGGGTACTCTCAGGAACTACAGGTCCGGTTTCAAAAATACATTTGTTGATGGTTGTTAATACGGGTTGGTAGGGTTTTAAAGCCAGTGATAGTGATAGTGATTCGTTCTACGCGTCACGTTTCGGGATCAGCTCATGCATATCCAGTAGTGAATGACTTTCGCCGTGGCTCGAGTACCGGTGAGATGATTAACACTGGTCACCTCTGGACACGGACGGAGGTTATTCGCTCACGCAGGCGACCGGCAAGCGATAACGCATCTCTCGGTAGTCGCCATTGTTTTTAGATTGTACTATGCTCACCATCAGGCACAGTGCAGTCACTTTGCTGTGCTACAATAAAAAAGATAAAAAAATACATTCAATAGCTCAGCTATCGAGGAAGGTTATAAGTTATATATCATCACGCTAAGAGCAATAGGAGCGGAACACCAATGAAGAATGTTTCAAAATCGGAGTTTTTTTTTTCTGTACAGGTTCCGCTACGTGTTAGCGTTAGCACAAAGTAACTATTTCACACGGACGAAGTCGCGGGCAGAGGCTAGTTGTTTATAAAATGTTCTTCGGTAAATATTAACATTTTGATACGCAACTAAACCATTTAATGTTTAGAAGTCCTTGATAACGATATCTTAATTAAAATTTTGTAATTTATGCAAGCGGAGGCGGGTTATAGCTAGTCAATGATGCACGTTGATTCTTCTCCTATATTTTTTTTTATTGTCGCACGAAAAATGACTGCACTGTGCCTGATGGTAAGCACAGTACAATCCAAAAATAACGGCAACCACCTAGTGACACACTATCCATCGCCGGTCGCCGCTGTCATGCCGGCCTGCGAAAAGCTGGATATGCACAGGCTGATCCCGAAAGCATCCCGAAGCAAATCACTATGACGGGCTTTTTCACCATATGCATGGTGGTTGCGACCCAGTCAGGCTGTAAAACCCTACCACCCCGCTTTCGCCATTGCCTCGTTCGTTATTCAGCAGGGTGCACCACGTGCATGTGAGGTTGGCTTGGGTGCCTCAAGTCTTATGATGTTATTCGACACCCCTTACACCCTAAAATGGTGCGGTAGAGAACCCAGAGCTAGTTACTAAAATCTGCAGATAGATTTACCAGCTTACCAACCAGCTAAATCTTAGACTGCGACCTTTTCTCAGCAGAATGTCAGCTAATAGTAACTATCGACGTAATTCTTTATTTTTGCGTGCACCTGAAAAATTCAATAAACTTACCACCACACTTGATATTCATTCGTTCTGTACCAGCAGGACGACGATAAGATGTCTGATGGCGAAGCAATTTTTTGTCGAGTGATGGCTGGATATGTAGATACTCTCCCACCTAAATAGTCATCATTCGTCGGATACACGTTAAACATCGAAAATAACTTGCTACTTTTCCTTTTATACTGTTGTCCAACACTCCGCCCCACTTCTTACCATTATTTTATAATGTAAAGAAAAGTTGTTATCGGTGGAGATTTGTAATTAGCAGTGTTTAGACCTAGTGTTTTTCATGTAATGTACAAGTGTAGCTGTAAATCTTTAAAAAAATGAAAAAAAAAAAAAATGTATACTAGCTTTTTCCCGTGACTTCGTCCGCGTGGAATAGTTTCTTTGGGCTACCTATCACGCAGCCGAAGCTCCCAGATAGAAAAAAAAAACGATTTTAAAAATTCTTCTCTTCGATAAATGAGTTATCTAACACTGAAAGAATTTTTCAAATCGGACCAGTAGTTCCTGAGATTAACGCGTTCAACCAAACAAACAAACCCTCCAGCTTTATTATATTAGTGTAGATAAATAAAACGATACAGGTATGTTGTTGTGTGTTTTCCTTACTACATAAGAAATGTTGTTATGTATGTCTAATCGTTAACATTTCAATGGAAACAAACCATTCCTTGATAATTCAGTGAAGTCTCGCATCACGCCGTTCACGTGTGCATTATAAATGATTATTACTCAATCAGGCATCGAACGGGCGAGCGTAATGGTATGTTATGAGATTAAATTTTCGATTTTATGAACAATGGTCAAATAACATACTACGATTATTAAGGTCGAGTGTACTGAATACTTTATCCTTCTAATTATTATTTTTATTTACATTATTATTTAGTTATAGTGCCTTGAACCTTGGCATGTACCAACAAATTCTTCGTCATTCTATCGTCTGACGGTGAAGGAAAACTTCGTGAGGAAATTTGAACATAGGGTATGTTCGTTTAGCACCATACGATACCATACTTTATAGAACTGTGGATTTCTCAGAGTTTCAAATCGTTAATACTTCTTGGAATGGCACGTAACATACTACGATTATTAAGGTCGAGTGTACTGAATACTTTATCCTTCTAATTATTATTTTTATTTACATTATTATTTAGTTATAGTGCCTTGAACCTTGGCATGTACCAACAAATTCTTCGTCATTCTATCGTCTGACGGTGAAGGAAAACTTCGTGAGGAAACTTGAACATAGGGGATGTTCGTTTAGCACCATACGATACAATACTTTATAGAACTGTGGATTTCTCATAGTTTCAAATCGTTAATACTTCGTGGAATGTCACGGTGCGTATTTCCTTACCTTTCTTGCGGAAGAAGCCATACTCTGCAGTGGGTTTCTTACAGACTGATGATGATGAATTATTACCGAGGAATTATTCTACCTTATCTCTGTGGCTGCTTATCACCATCGTACCGCTCGTCATCGGCAAGGTTTTCATCCTCACATATTGGAACCAAAATGGTCTCGGACGGTCCGGTTCCAGAATGGTTTCCTTCCACGCATGCTCCGATTGTGGAGTGAGCTTCCTGGTGAGATATTTTCTGGAGACTACAGTGTGGAATTCTTCAACGGGAAAGTGAATAGGATATTGAAGGGTCGGCAACGCGCATGTAACATCTCTGATGTTGCGAGCGTCCATAGGCTGCGGTGACTGCTTAGCATCAGGCGGCTCGCATGCTTGTTTGCCACCTTCGTGGTATAAAAAAACTCTTGAATTGTCAGTTTTATTCAATTAATTAAAAAAAAAATTACTCCATATAGATATTTTTTCAGATAATATCAAGCGATTACGAAGTGGCTAGTCTGTTCCGACACCGCATCTATGGACTTATGTTGGAATCCTTGAAAATGAGCCAGAGATATTTGTGTAAGAAATCATTATGATACAAAATGGTACCTTAGTGGTAATTTCTCGAACCGGTGGTAGTTCTGACATTCATAATTCTCCATCTTGTGTACTTAAATCGAATAAAGTATTCCTAGTTTCATCTGATTTGAACGAATAGTTCTCCTAAGTGAATAACAAGTTGGCGTGTAAATAGCCGTGATCCACCATGCGGTTCGAAAAAAACTTATTATGTCCGAACACGGGGATGCGTGTCAGACTAATTTAGTTTGTACTCTGAGTATTTGAGAGTATGTGATCGATACTGGGAGGTATATACAGCACTTTCGCTTACCAAAATTACTGGATGCGGCTGCCTGGTCCTCGCACGTCCACGGATCACGAGTGTCACAGTTGTTGGTGGCCTCACTGTTGTTGGTGGCCAATAACAAGTTTATTATATTGCAAATAATACGAAACTTTGTGTAAATTTTCTCAACGTAATTTAGTATCTCACATTAATATTGTACGTCGATTGCTAGACTTGTGCTGGACGAACAGGAACGTGTGTTAATAAAAACGTCGTAGTAATAAAAAAAGAGTAGGTCATGAGAAGCCACGTGGCAGGCCCACCGGAACGTTTTCACACGTTAAAGCCTATTTAACGTACAACTGGCTACAAGCACTCTATTATTCGAGTCGCTAATGTACTGAGTACAGTGTATTGTGACCACCCGCGACGAACAAACACTTGGTTTTGGGTAAAGCTACCTATGAAAAATTTGAAAATAACATTTTGTATTTCGAAGGAGATAAAATCTATACAAATGTTATAGAATCATCTTTTTTTTATGGCATAACACAAAAACGAACAGGTGGGTTACCTGATGTTACGTGATCACCACCGTCCATAGACACTAACAACAACAAGGGAGTCGAAGGTGCGTTGCCAGCCTGTGTTTGGGGGAAAGGGTGGGAAGGGGAGAGGAGTGTGGAGGGGAAGTGGACCTCCGGCGCTCTCACTGACCGAACGAAACGCAACAATGCAAGCACAGTTACTTCACGTCGGTTTTCTATGAGAGGGTGGTACTAACCCGGGCGAGCCGACCCATTCATGCTGAAACCAATAATAATTACAGCGTGGCTCTGCTTATTGAACTTGCTAATCACAAAAAATACCTCAGGAGTGGAGAAAATATAATACAAGATATGAAACAGACAGTATGCTAAGTGAAAACGACGTAACAGTTTCCGGTGGGGTATCCAAAGCCGCAAGTGGATTGGCGCCATAGTTCGGCGAGAACCGAAGATTACCGAGAAGGCCCGAATTGTGGATACCTGTAACAGTGAGGTACTATCATACAATTCTGTCCCATAGTCAGTTCTCGTCGTAACTGTCGTGCTTTCTACAGAATTTGTTTTGGCTTACCTAATTGGGCTGATTTTTAAAGAATTAAGCTAATAATAAGTACAAGATAACTCGGTTCCCCATTAATTTATTCTATTAGAATGAAGTACTAGTGATTCGAATCAAACCTGTAGTTATTCGAAACGCATTGAGCTATATAACTATAGAAATATGCGGCCTTAGTGTATTCACTGCTTAATTTTAATTATGAAAAAAGATAACAAAGCACCATAGAAGCCTATTAACCGCATAACTCTATCCTCTATGAAACGTATACGTTGCCGCACTAAGTGTACGTCCAGAGTGGACGCTATAACCGAGCGTCGAGCGTAGCGTCGCGTGCGGCGCGTACAGCGTCCAAGAACGACGTTGGCGCGCCACTCAGGACACTCACATATTAGTGCATACGTTTGAAACGAACGCCGGTCGCGACGTTACGCTCGACGCCCGATTATAGCGTCCACTCTGGACGTACACTAACCTGTTGAGACTGCGATTGAATACAGTTTTGCCAGTAATACCCGCTCAAATGTAACCGCATTGTTCACTAGTTTTAGTAAGTAGTTAGTAATATACCTTAATCAGACAGGAGGATTAAATAAACCAACTACGCATGTTCTTAACTCTCACCTGTTTCTTTGGCTAAGTCTGTCCTTCTGTCTACTTTTTTTACGCATATTCGGAATTCTGTAAATAATAATCATTTTAATTTACAATATATAAAAATAAGTTATGTTATCACAGTTTTGCGTTAACTGAAAAAAGTGTTTGCAATAATGCTTAAAACGGAGTTACGCAAGAAAATATATGGGTATAATAACCTGTCTTCAATAGCGTGCTTTACGTATTATCCAATTAATAAAAAAATTGTCTGTTGCCACAGCTTATGTGCTAACGAGCCATCCAGTCGGTAGGCAAATATTACACCACGAAGTACACGGAACTGGAGAGCTCTTACTACAAACGTAATTTGGTATAACATCCTAAAATACAGATACAATGTACGAAACATATGAGTGAAGTTTTCTTTTATAACATAGGAGGCAAACGAACAGGCGGGTCATTTGTTGTTAAATGGTCACCGCCGTCCATAGACACTAGCAATACTAGGAGAGTCGCAATTGTGTTGCAAGCCTGTTATTGGGGGGAGGGGAGGTGGTTCTCCGGCGCTCTCACTGACCGAACGAAACGATACAATGCAAGACTTTACGTCGGTGTTTCTGTGAGTCGGGTGGTAGTACCCTGTCCGATTCGACCCATTCATGCTGAAACTAGTAATAGCTTCAAAGAGGCTCTACCACCTAAGAAGTTTTAAAAAATGGAGTAGTTTTTGCGTAATAGTATTAGTTACAACAAAAATACAAACTACAATCCCTATTAAATTAGTCAGTCATGTGAACTCCTGCTCACAATATAATTTAGATGCAAAACTTCTGAAATAAAGACATAGTTGTTTTTCACAAATCAATGCCCAATATACTGTACACCTTTAAAAAGGTGACACTCATAGATTAGCTCCGCTTCTGTCAAAAATAATAATGATTAAAAAGTTCTTGAGTAATTGTACCACAATAAAAAAGGTTGAATGTACATCTATATAGTCTTCTTCTATTCTATATCTATCTATACATATAATAAAAATGAAGTGTATGTATGTAATATCAAAGTAAAAAAAAATACTGATTGGGTATGAAAGTATACAAGACACTGATAACAAATATGCAATTAAAAAAAAATTGTCTGTCTGTCTGTTTGTTCCAGGTAATCTCTGGACCGATTGAAACGGGCATTTCTCTGGCAGAAATCACAATAGGTTACTTAAAATAAAATAAAATAAAAAAGTATTTTATTTCATGCCACATATTTAGTTGTTACATCTATCTATATCTATATACATATAATAAAAGTGAAGTGTCTGTATGTAATATCAGAATAACATTTTTTTACTGATTGGGTATGAAAGTATACACGTTACTGAAAACAAAAATGCAATTTTTAAAAAATTTTATCGGTCTGTCTGTCTGTTTGTTCCGGCTAATCTCCGAAACCGCTGAACCGATTTTGACGGGAATTTCACTGACAGATAGCTGAAATTATAGCGGGTTACTTAGGCTAGTCTAAATTAGACTAACTATTAACCGCGGCTTCGTCTGCAATACTATCTCCAAAATGGTTAGACAGATTTTCACGGAACTTTCACCAGTAGATAGCAGACATCATTGCGAGTAATTTGATCTATTTTAATTTAGGCTAGCTGTTAACCGTGGCTTCGCCCGCAATACTATCTCAAATACGGTTAGACCGTGACTTTCATAAAACTTTTATAAAAAGTACTTTAATTGAGACTAGCTGTTACCCGCGACTTTGTCTGCATAAAATTTATCAAAAATATGTTGTTCACCGTAAACATATATGTAAGACTTGCGTTGTACTGGACTCTAAGAATAAATATAATTAAAATTTATATATCTCTTAATTAATTATTATAATATATTATAATAAAAAATTAAAAATAAGAAGAATCCAAAAAGCGAAAAGCGTACAGATAAGACAAAAAACAAAAGTTATAGATGCCTTACAATATGCTCTAAAACAAAAATGGAGGTGGGCAGGACATATAGCGAGATACGCGGACAAAAGATGGACATTAAAGACTACTATATGGGAAGGACCAACAGGAAAAAGGAGAAGAGGGCGTCCCAGAAAAAGATGGATAGAGGACATAAAAGCGGTAGCAGGAAAAGAATGGTTAAAAAAACTAAGAACAAAGAGGTGAGGAAAAAATGTGAGGAGGCTTTTACCCGAGAAGGGGTTTCGATCGATGGTATGGACATCAATAATGGTGTTCAAGAACTTTAATAAAATCTGTATAATTTTAAATATTTTTGCTATTATGTAAACGTAATTTATCTTAAAAAGCATGTAAAGATCGGAAATAAATGTGCTTTATTATTACTATTACTATTACTACCCAGTGTGGTAGCTTAATGCCACAAGCCATTTTCTTCCTTTTCTTCTTCTCCAGCGGTTTTGTTACCAACCAAAAAGTTTTGTAGGTAGAGCAAAAATAGAATAAACAAAAGAAATTGGATAAAGAAATATATATGTATACAATAACAGTAAAATAAATACATATATACAACAATTTATACATATACATACATAAAACTATATAACAATAAGAAAGATAATAATAAAAATGTATACATACAGCAAAAGTTAATTATAAATACATTGTTAACAAACAACGCAGACGAAGTATATATATTTCTACATCAGATAGGTATCACAATTGGATACCCTGATTTATTAGCAAGCAATATTATGTTGTTAGCCAAAAATGTATTATTTTTTAAACATCAAAAGATATCGCTTATCCCGTATTTTAACCTTTTGAAGGGTGTCACCTTGAGGTCAACAATTGTTGTGGAAAGGTCGGTCATTCTGGGACAATACTAACTGTACAAACGACACTGGCTACTTAACTGTACACTCATAAGAATGTAATATTTTTCGACATTCTTTATCAATAAAATTTTAGCAATAAGAACATCAATTTAACATTTATATGAATCGACATACGGAATAGATTTAAAACCGATTTCACCTCGAATAAGGATAACATGGAATTTCGTAACCACCTTGTACCTATATCCTTCTAAATCTATACGGGTAATAGAGATAGATCTACGTGAGATTGAGTTAGGGAATTGAAAGTAGTGAGGAGTCATTACAGTCGATACATTAGTAATAGGTAAGTGAAAGGTTTTAAAAACCAATACCTTAGAAAAAAAAACTAACAGATCTTTTTTATATATAAACCAGCAATGGTCCGCGTCTTCATTAATCTTTCTTTTTTTTATATCAGAGGATGCAAACGAACAGGTGGGTCACCTGATGTTAAGTGATCACCACCGTTCATAGATACTTGCAACACCAGAGGAGTCGCAAGTGCGTTGCCACCCTGTGTTTGGGGGGAGGGGGGATGGAAAAGAGGGAGAGGGGACGAGGAAGGGAAGTGGGCCTCCGGTGCTCTCACTGACCGAACGAAACGCAACAATGCAAGCACTGTTACTTCACGTCGGTTTTCTGTAAAAGGGTAGTACCCCGGACGAGCCGACCCATTCATGTTGAAACCGGTAATAGCTTCAGCGTGGCTCTACCACCTTCGAATTTAAATACAAAACTTAGTAACAATAGAATATACCATAGCGTCATATTCTAGCGGGTTACAGAAAAGCATAAAAACCACCGTAAAGTAACATACAAACAGATAAAAATGGAAATAAATTTCTGTGATTCATGTAAATTAGTCAAAACAGAAAAGTAATCTTTAAACTGCACTCTATTATCTTCTTTTCTCATATCATGGTCATCTACATCGCCCAATTTATAGAATATTTCATTCCTTAACTCTCTTTTTGGCCAAGTACCTATTACCCAAAAAACACATTACATCTTATTTGGGGTAGAAACGTTTAGCGGAAAAACTTAGCACAAAATTTTTGACACTGCGTTCATAAAAGTTTCACACCAATGAACCAGGAAATTCAAAAATATCGACCGTGAAATAATAAACTTATAACAGAAGCGAATGTATCTGTTTGTAAAAAAATTAAACAGTATATCGACCTCAATGAAGTACAGGAAATCAATTATATTGTTAGCTAGGTTTGTCTACTTCTTTTGCGGGGCTCGGACCGCGAATTGTTGGGGCGGCGGCGGCACTCGGCCGGTTGCTCCCCAACATAGGGGGGCCGAGTGCTGGGTGTCGCCGACTCTATATGGGAGTCGTGCGGGCGATGGCCGCCTACGGGGCACCAGTGTGGGCTGATGCCCTCAGTGCCGACAACGTGCGCGCGCTGCGTAAGG
>MU167203.1:0-26646 GCA_015888305.1 Antheraea pernyi | reverse complement strand
GCCACACGATGGACCCGGCACCCGCACGGTGAATCCATGGAATGCTAAGAAGTTCGTGTCTCTATTCCATACAATAACCCCTTCACAAAACAAGCATGTTTCTTGTGTATAAAAAAAAAAATTTTAAATTTTAGTTTTTTTTTCGAACTACGCTATTAGCCTTATTAGGCCTTTACAGATTCACCGGACTAAAAATTATATTTATAATTAAGACTGATATTAGTAACATCAACTACACAGCATCATCCAACCACAATTTTTTTATAAGACTCCAGTAAGCAGTCCCAAATTAAATGGAACACCAAACATTAGAAAACTTACTAATGTATCTTTATTTATTACTACCCTTTTTTTTATTAACTTGGGGTAATCCCTTATAGATACGCCACCCTCTCGGGGGAGAGGATGGGTTATGTCCGATTCGCTCGGACTAAAACCCCACGGTGTACCATCCGACCGTATTGTTGGGGCGGCAAGGGATCGATCTACGCTATTCCCCTTGGATAGCCGCCCCAATGGATTTACCCGGCCTGACGGATGTTATCCCGCACTGATAATTTAAAAAAATGTGTGTGTACTTATGTACACGCGTTAGAAGTTATACTTCTTTGGCGTAACAAGATAAAAATCTATCAAAATTTTTATCTTTCGCCTTATTCTACGTTTGTAGAAAAAACGACACGAACAATAGAAAAAGTTAACACTAGGGTGTCGGTTTTTCGTGACGGAGTGCGCGCGCATTATAAAAAATTACTCTCATAATTTTTCCCTAACGCACCAAAAGAAGTATAACTTCAAAAACTGATACAAATTATATACCTAAACTTTCCTCATGGATCACTTTATCCACTGGTTAAAACCGCATGAAAATCCATTCAGTTGTTTTTGAGTTTGTCTCGAACAGACAGACAGGCGTGGCAGACGACTTTCTTTTATGATATCTAGTGATTACTTTATATTCATAAATAACATTTCAAAAACTACCGAGTTCAAAGGAAATTTAAAAGATAATTGCTGGATGGAACAAGGTAAATAATTCCCTTTGCGATCCATTAGGTCTAGACTTGAAAAAAACTTTTCTAAGAAACTGTTTTATACCAGTGACAGCCTATTAAATAGATTTTCAAGTCACTTTGCCGTCAAAGCATCGACAGTTATTAAAGTTTAAAACGAAATACAGAATTTATTAATTATTAAGATGAAACGAGATGTCGGTTGATTTTGTTTTAACTATGTTTTGAAGTTTACAGTGAGGGATGAACCTTAAAAAACTATTGATATTAAAAAGTAGTGTAATTAAGATACATTTTTTTTAAATTAAGTTACAACCAACAGCTGTGCAGTATCATTACCATCTTACTGCGTATGTGGACCTAAGTCCCTAAATTAAATAAAGATAAAAAAAAAATAATCTTACTGCGTAGTCGATCTCAATATCCAATGTATTGCATCAAAATTAAAAACGGCAGTTTATAATGACTTCAGTGATAATTAATTCTTATGCATATATTAGTTTAATTTCATTATTACAGCTGCACTATGAAATAATTAATATTAGCAACTTAATTTATACGAAAGTAGAGTACGACATTCGTAACAAATGATACACTAAAAATAATCTATTAGTAAACTAGCGAACACGGCGGATGTTATCCTGCCCTGATAATAAAAAAACCTTGACAAATTATATACCTTCCTCAAAACCTTCCTCATATATCACTTTATCCACTGGTGAAAACCATGTGAAAATCCGATCAGTAGATTTTGAGTTTTTTTTTATGTCATAGCTAGCAAACGAACTGGTTGTTAAGCGAAGTCAAAAGTGCGTTGCCAGCCTGAGTTTGGAGGATAGGGTGGGAGGGAGAGAGGAGAGGGAGGTGGGCCTCCGGCGCTCTCACTAACCTAACGAAACGCAACAATGGAAGCACGATTAATTCACTTCTGTTTTCTATAAGAGGGTGGTACTACCCCGGGCGGCCGACCCATTCATGCTGAAACCAATAATAGCTTCAGCGTGGCTCAAAGTATGTCGCAAACAGACAGACAGACGCGGCGGAAGACCTTGTCTTATAATATGTAATGGTAATTCAGCGAAGGACTGGCTATTACGTGCAGCTACCGGAATACATCAACAGGTACTTGACGACAGTTCCAACTTAAGTGTGGTAGGTAGCCAGACAAACTTACAAAAAACCCTACCACCATATTTCATCAGGATGTTTTCCTTCGCCTTAAGTTCCGATTCAGTTGCAAGGATTCGAACCTACGTTCGATCAACCCAGTGTCCGAATATGCTATCACCAAAACCGTTTTATTTTGAAAAGGTTAGCATTTACGGCCCTATATATATATAGAACATTATAGCGGCGCCATTGTGCTGTCTTGACCTACCATGCGAGCAACAACAAAGTTAACACCAGGATTATCTGCAACAAAATGCCATCGTAGGCGCACAGTGTTGATTCGAGGGAGAGGCGTCCTTTGTAGAACAAGTGGTGGTGGAGTAAGTGAGACGCCATATAGCTCTATACATATTAATGGTTGCGTCACCAGTGGGTGATTTGGTTGGCGGAAGCAGCCTTGGTTGCGCAACCAAGCTGATACCAGGTGAGGTACCCTCCATACAACTGTACATTTTTTGTCGGTGGCGCGACCGGTGGCGCTGCCTTGGCGTTCTAATGAGATAGGGCCCTTAGGGGCACTTGTATCATAAAGTAAATAATACCTAGTGTAAGCATTAAGCTCAGGTTAGTTGTGTCAAAATGTAAACATTTATCAATCTTAAACGTGGTTTAAAAATTTAAATCTTACTCAAAGTTTTATTGTGGGGCGACATAAATCTCAATTTTTATAGCGTTATATTTTGTAGTTTTAAGTAAACGATTTATTCCCACAAAATTAAAGAGGCATATTTCTGTGGCAGGCGATCGGTATTACCGACTATTCCCGTCCGAAACGGCTCCGCGATGCCATACATCACGGCCGCTATCTGATCTGCCCACCGATTGATTTTCGGAAATCGACGCCGAATAACCCTGTTAAAATGATTTACACTTGGGACACAGTGCCGTATTGTTTAACGATCAATTTTGTAATACTTAATTAAAAGGTAATTTTTTTTTGATAACATAATGTTGGATTTGTAAATAAGTTTCAATATCTGTATACAAATGCATGGTTAAAATAAGTAAAAAAGTAGGATAACCAACCCAAAGTCACGTAGCTTGTACCTTCTTAAAGTAATTATAAAATCTAAAATTGTATAGGTGAGGACATAGATTTTTTTATAATAATTCCAAAAGTGGGTATGCGATTATGACCATACGTTAAAAGTGAACATACGTGGTTGATGACGATTGCAGTAGAGTATATACGATGCAGTGCATAAATGCATAACTGACCTGAGAGAGCTTGATATTGAGTGGAGCCAACTAAGCCCGATTCTGAGTTACTGTCAACCCGAGCGTGACCGTTTAATTTTATTTACTATTTGGAAGGAACGCAAAATACATTTAATAAAGCTTTCACTTCAATAAACTTAGTTTTAATGGTTAACTATCATCATACTTGATGACAAAATAGTCTCAGATGGAAAAACGATAAGCCTAGAAGCAACGGCTTTTAATATGATAAGCCAGAATACACATATAGCTAGTTGGTGGTAGATTTTGAACTAGAGAGTGCTAATTATGCAGAAGGGTATTAGGAAATTGTTTTGCTCCATTAAAATGTGGAGGTCACTGTTGAGAATCGATTTTTCGGTCCAACAAGCTATCATTTTGTCACAGCCGTTCATTTATCTATAAGTACTAGTGGGCGCCCAGTGGTCGACATTCGACCATAGTTCATTGATTTTTTAAAGTTGAATGTAGAATGAAAAAGGGTAATTGGAACGTAAGAGTAAAATAATACATACAGTCGAGCATAGCAACCTCCTTCACAACCTTTTTTGAAGTCCTTTATTGACAGATGTCAAAATGTCTTTTTTATTTACATGTGTGTATATGTTGTGTAAAATTGAAGCAGTAGTGTGAGTAATGCATATTTTAATTAATTTAATGTACTTCTAATGCATTTTATATAAAATAAATAGCTTTCTGCACTTCTCCTCCATATAAACTTTAACTATGCCAAGTTTCACGTTCATCCGTTCGCGCATTTCTCTCAAAAAGGGATACAAAGTTTGGGCTTCACGTATTAATATATATGATACTCAAACACTTTTTACTGTAATATGTAGTAACCATGATTTAATTGGAAGCTAATCTAACATGTGAAATTCAATACTGTTGAATATTGTACTGGTACATATAAAAAGAATGTAAATTCAACGTGCTGTATTTTTTTGATTTTTGCAAAAAAAAAACGGTTTCTTGGAATAAGTAATAAAATACATTAAGATAATTTCTAGAAATGTCTGTTTGCCTGTTTATATGAAGACGCATCGATACAAAAGTACTAAATTTATGATAAAACCTCTTCAATAAAATCGTAAACATTTAATCTTTGTTTCATTAAAATCGGTTCAGTCTATCAAAAGTTATTGTAATTTTAATGACAATGCTACTTAAATACGAGAAAAAGTAGATAAGTAAATAGACTTACTACATTCAAATGTCTTTATTAATCACTGTTATTTTATATAAGGTTCCACGCAGAGAAAGTCGCGGGCACTGCTAGTTTAGTTTGTAATAGGTCTATACCTATGAAGTTGCCGTACTGCTGTTACTGGCTATTTCAAATCAAAATCATTTTTGTTTGGCTAAGAATTCTAATTTAAAATTAATTTTTTTTTAGAAACATGGAATTCTTTTTCCAAAAGTAGTCATTTGTTTATTGAATAGTGTTACATTTTCATCGCATTGCAATCTTTTTTTTTCATCATGGATACGTTAAAAACTCGAGTAATTATGGAATATGAGTACCGTCGTGGCAGCAACGCGGCACAAGCGGCACGCAACATCAACGACGTTTACGGAGCTAACACTACAAACCAGTGCATCACCTGTTATTGGTTTGCTCGCTTCCATTCTGGGAATTACGACCTGAAAAATGAACCTCGCGGTCGGCTGAAGACTTTGGTCGACAATGACGAAATAAAGGCGATTGTAGAAGCTGATGTTACACAATCTACGGCTGGATTAGCAGCAGCTTTCGATGTTAGCGTCAAAACAATATTGGTCCATTTGCGTCAAATTGGCAAGGTAAAAAAGCTTGAAAAATGGGTGCCCCGGGAACCCAATGATCGCCAGCACGAAGTACGCGTCGAGACGTGCCTTGCACTGCTCAATAGACACACAAATGAAGGAATTTTGAACCGCATTGTTACCTGCGATGAATAGTGGATTCTTTTTGATAACCGCAAGCGCTCAGCATGTTGGTTGGATCCTAGTTCAAGACCTAAACAATGCCCCAAACGAAAACTTACCCCTAGAAAAGTGATGGTCATTGTTTGGTGGATGGTGAAAAACCCGTCATAGTTATTCGTTTCTGCGGGTCGCGTTTTGGGATCAGCCTGTGCATATCCAGCTTTTCGCAGGCCGGTATGACAGCGGCAACCGGCCATAGATAGTGTGTCACTCGGTGGTTGCCATTGTTTTTAGATTGTACTATGCTTACCATCAGGTATAGAGCAGTCATTTTTCCGTGCTACATTAAAAAAAAATATATATATCCAGGTTACTTCGATCAGAAAAGTTTTTTTATAAATTATGGGTTTAGCTTTGTGACATACTCTGGGCTTGAATTCTTCCAACAAACTCTTTACGCTGCAATTCAACGGGATATAGTAGGCATTTTATAATAGTTTTTCTCGTCAACTGAAATGCCGTCAGAAATTTAACAAGAATTTTAATTGGTAATAAGAATTACTTGTTATAAAGAATGGAAATTAA
Organism: Antheraea pernyi; assembly: GCA_015888305.1. NCBI lineage: Eukaryota > Metazoa > Arthropoda > Insecta > Lepidoptera > Saturniidae > Antheraea > Antheraea pernyi. Next base: position 20,752 of record MU167203.1, on the reverse strand, counting down.
GTTTTATTTGCTATATTATAACATTTTATATTTTCGAGTAAAATAAATAAATTCGTAAATCTTTTTTATCAAACTTCTGCTTGTAAGTTTTTGATAAAACAGTAACAATCAAAATTATCCTTATAGCTATGCTATTGGCTACATAATTATTATTTAAATATCTCTTTATACTGAAAACCATGTCAAATGTCCTTATCGCTTATTAATACTTTTTATTTTACGTTACTTGCTGACAAGTTCTCTATTTGTTAAGACTATTTGTAAGAATAAACATACAGACAAATAAAAATGATATAAAAAGGATTTATTTCCAAATTTAAGTACACAATCAATTGTGTATCAATTGTGTAAAAGTTGGGATACTAAATCCTACAGACAATAAAGAGATCTTTATCTAACGGTCTGAAATATTAAAATAAACTCGAAATTACATATTAAAACAGCAATTGAAAATAAACAGTTCTTTGATAATAATATAGCGGGGGAGACAGTGAAAATTAAACAGGTTATTAGTTGAAAATTACAGAGTGCCCGGGTCTGTGATGTCGCAGGTCGTAATCGCTACAAGCGTAATACACAAGGATTAAATATTGTCCGAACTTATCGGCCGTATGTCCGTCATTATATCGATATCGAATCGGCAGTCCCGATTGGCCCGGTAATAGCTTTATTATCGTATTAGAGTGCGCTGATTTCTTTTCAATGTTCCGTGTTGATTACGTTCTCGTTCGGTTATTTGTTTTTTACGAAGTGATAAAGTTAATCGAGTTATTTACTCTGGGCTTGAATTCTTCCAACAAACTCTTTACGCTGCAATTCAACGGGATATAGTAGGCATTTTATAATAGTTTTTCTCGTCAACTGAAATGCCGTCAGAAATTTAACAAGAATTTTAATTGGTAATAAGAATTACTTGTTATAAAGAATGGAAATTAAGTTTTATTTGCTATATTATAACATTTTATATTTTCGAGTAAAATAAATAAATTCGTAAATCTTTTTTATCAAACTTCTGCTTGTAAGTTTTTGATAAAACAGTAACAATCAAAATTATCCTTATAGCTATGCTATTGTCTACATAATTATTATTTAAATATCTCTTTATACTGAAAACCATGTCAAATGTCCTTATCGCTTATTAATACTTTTTATTTTACGTTACTTGCTGACAAGTTCTCTATTTGTTAAGACTATTTGTAAGAATAAACATACAGACAAATAAAAATGATATAAAAAGGATTTATTTCCAAATTTAAGTACACAATCAATTGTGTATCAATTGTGTAAAAGTTGGGATACTAAATCCTACAGACAATAAAGAGATCTTTATCTAACGGTCTGAAATATTAAAATAAACTCGAAATTACATATTAAAACAGCAATTGAAAATAAACAGTTCTTTGATAATAATATAGCGGGGGAGACAGTGAAAATTAAACAGGTTATTAGTTGAAAATTACAGAGTGCCCGGGTCTGTGATGTCGCAGGCAATAAAGCCTACCCGTCGGGCTTCTGTACACACTGATATAAAACTGCTAAATGTGGCGTTATCAAAAATGTACATTACGATTTATTATACAATTAGTTTTTGCGACTTCGTTCGCGTGGAATAGTTACTTTGGGCCAACGCTAACACGCAGCGGAAGCTTTCAAAAGAGAAAAAAACGATTTTGAAACATTCTTCATCAGTGGAGCTCCTAATGGTCTTAGCGTGATGATACATAGCTTATTGCCTTCCTCGATAAATGAGGATTCGCTATTTAAAACCGAGGGATTTTCTCAAATCGGACTGGTAGTTCCTGAGATCATCGCGTTTGTAATAATTTTTCAAATTGGACCAGTAGTTCCTGAGATTAGCGCGTTCAACCAAACAAACAAACAAACCCTACAGCTTTATAATATTAGTATAGATTAAGTTCGCATATATTCTTATGACATAGTTAAAACTACCTAAAGACCTACTGCTAAGCGTTTAGTTTCTAAGTGACCGAGCACACTTATCTATGATGAAACTGAACATATATTTAAAATTAAATCGTCACTACATAATATATAAAAGGATAAAATTTATTCATAAAATAAATAATGATAAATTAAACACTGAATGAAATCATAACTATTTTCAACTTGTATTAAAACTTTTTCACACTACATAGTATTAAAGAAAAATATAAATATTAAAAAGATATTAGCAAGATGCGTCAACTGTCACTTGCCTGTCACTATTTCTCTATGAGCTAGGCAACGGTTTCGACAGCGAATTGGCTGCCGGTAAACCTTTACAGGCAAAAATATTGAACTTTATATAATTTTAGAATGTTTTGTTTTTCACTAACTTTTAAACGCAACGCTACTAAAACGTGAATTTATTATTGCCAGACATTTTTGATATTAACAATAATGTGCCCGATGCAATTTGTAAATAAAGCAGTATGTTCAAACCATGTTAAGATATCTATAATTTTATTGAAGTTATATTTCTTTTGGCACGTTAGGGAAAAATGATGAGAGTAAATTTTTACGTTGCGCGCACACACCGTCACGAAAAACCGACACCCTGAAGTTAGCTATAGTCAACATCTTGTTTCTTTGTATTTGTTGTTTGTATTTCTCTATATAATAACTTTCATTGTATTAAATACCTTTTTTTTATTGTTAGTGTCGTTTTTTCTACAAACGTAGAATAAGGCGCAAGATAAAATTTTTGAAAAGATTTTTACTTGTTACGCCAAAGAAGTATAACTTCTAATGCGTGTACATAAGTACACACACACACTTTTTTAATATTATTTTATTTCAACATAAAAAAAGAGTAAATTAAAAATATAATGTATTTTTTTATGTCATAAGAGGCAAACGGACAGGTGGGTCACCTGGTGTTAAGTAATAACTACCGTCCATAGACACTTGCAACACCAGGAGAGTCGTAAGTGCCTTGCCAACCTGTGTTGGAGGGGGAGGAAGCGGAAGGGGAGAGGAGGAAGGGGAAGAGAGGTGGGCCTCTCCGGTGCTCTCACTAATCGAACGAAACGCACTAATGCAAGCATTGTTACTTCCCGTCGGCTTTTTGTTAGAGGGTGGTACTACCCCGGGCGAGCCGACCCATTCATCCTGAAACCAGTAATAGCTTCAGCGTGGCTCTACCCCCTACCAAAACCTATATATAGAATAACTTAGTTATAACTCTAGCTTAGCGCAACACTGGCTGTATAATAAAGATAGCCATAATTGTGGAAGAGCCTGGTTAACAAAATGAAATATGTTCTTTGCAAGGGAAAAAATAAAATGGTTTGAAATGAATTATTTTGTTTATAAAGAATATCACCAGGCACATTATTGTCAATAACAAAATTGTCTGGCAGTGAAAAATTCATGTTTTTAATAACGTATAAACGTTAAACTTATAAAAGTTACTGACAAAAAATGTTCCTTAAATTATTTATAAATCAAAATGTTGATCTGTAAAGGTGTAATTCGCATTAAAAAATACAACGTTAACCGGCTACCAGGTATCCTGAATCGTGTTTGGAAGGGCATAATATATCTTCATATTAAAGAACCAACTTTTCTCAAATTCTCGTTCTTCCAACGTTGCTGGCTCTTATACTAAGGTGTCGCAAAAAAGTCTAGTTACATTAACTAATTTCTTTTCTTTAGTTATCATGGAGAACCCCTTGCGTTTTATGGGTCAAAAAGTATCCTAAATGTAACCTTGTAATGTACAGATTTGGCTTTGTTACAGTTTTATTATAGTATAGATAAATAAATAAATCTTGTCACCTTTGTTTAGCAAACATTTTTTTATACAATGAAATAAATGTAACAACATAAGTGACAGTTTCGTCTACATAAATGTTTCATAAGTGGTCGATAATTACGTACAGAAATGTCATGTAGGCGTAGCTCAGTTGTAACGTACGGGGCTTTATATGTTTCGACGGAGCCGACGGTTCGAATCACGGTGGTCGTTTTTTTTGGTATATTTTTTTTTGAAGTAGCATATGGAAATATAGCTTAATTTTTTAGCTAATCTGTCTGCTATATATAGCACAAAGAAAATTTACCAAAATTCGTCAAGAATATCATGAACTACATTTTTTTTACTTTCGTCCGTTATCCTGGAGAATCCCTTGCGTTTTATAAGATAAAAAGTATCCTAGATGTAACCTTGTAATATTGGTTATTACTGTGCCAAATTTCGTCTAAATTGGTTCAGTACTTTCAGAGTAATACGTGTTTAAAGGGACAGACAAACAGGCAGATCCTGGAGAATCCATTGCGTTTTATGGGACAAAAAGTATCCTAAATGTAATCTCGTAACATTAGTTATCACTGTGCCAAGTTTCGTCAAAATCGGTTCAGTACTTTCCGAGTGATGCGCGTTCACAGGGACAGACAGACAGACAGACAGACAGACAGACAGACAGACAGACAGACAGACAGACAGACAGACAGACAGACAGACAGACAGACAGACAGACAGACAGACAGACAGACAGACAGACAGACAGACAGACAGACAGACAGACAGACAGACAGACAGACAGACAGACAGACAGACAGACAGACAGACAGACAGACAGACAGACAGACAGACAGACAGACAGACAGACAGACAGACAGACAGACAGACAGACAGACAGACAGACAGACAGACAGACAGACAGACAGACAGACAGACAGACAGACAGACAGACAGACAGACAGACAGACAGACAGACAGACAGACAGACAGACAGACAGACAGACAGACAGACAGACAGACAGACAGACAGACAGACAGACAGACAGACAGACAGACAGACAGACAGACAGACAGACAGACAGACAGACAGACAGACAGACAGACAGACAGACAGACAGACAGACAGACAGACAGACAGACAGACAGACAGACAGACAGACAGACAGACAGACAGACAGACAGACAGACAGACAGACAGACAGACAGACAGACAGACAGACAGACAGACAGACAGACAGACAGACAGACAGACAGACAGACAGACAGACAGACAGACAGACAGACAGACAGACAGACAGACAGACAGACAGACAGACAGACAGACAGACAGACAGACAGACAGACAGACAGACAGACAGACAGACAGACAGACAGACAGACAGACAGACAGACAGACAGACAGACAGACAGACAGACAGACAGACAGACAGACAGACAGACAGACAGACAGACAGACAGACAGACAGACAGACAGACAGACAGACAGACAGACAGACAGACAGACAGACAGACAGACAGACAGACAGACAGACAGACAGACAGACAGACAGACAGACAGACAGACAGACAGACAGACAGACAGACAGACAGACAGACAGACAGACAGACAGACAGACAGACAGACAGACAGACAGACAGACAGACAGACAGACAGACAGACAGACAGACAGACAGACAGACAGACAGACAGACAGACAGACAGACAGACAGACAGACAGACAGACAGACAGACAGACAGACAGACAGACAGACAGACAGACAGACAGACAGACAGACAGACAGACAGACAGACAGACAGACAGACAGACAGACAGACAGACAGACAGACAGACAGACAGACAGACAGACAGACAGACAGACAGACAGACAGACAGACAGACAGACAGACAGACAGACAGACAGACAGACAGACAGACAGACAGACAGACAGACAGACAGACAGACAGACAGACAGACAGACAGACAGACAGACAGACAGACAGACAGACAGACAGACAGACAGACAGACAGACAGACAGACAGACAGACAGACAGACAGACAGACAGACAGACAGACAGACAGACAGACAGACAGACAGACAGACAGACAGACAGACAGACAGACAGACAGACAGACAGACAGACAGACAGACAGACAGACAGACAGACAGACAGACAGACAGACAGACAGACAGACAGACAGACAGACAGACAGACAGACAGACAGACAGACAGACAGACAGACAGACAGACAGACAGACAGACAGACAGACAGACAGACAGACAGACAGACAGACAGACAGACAGACAGACAGACAGACAGACAGACAGACAGACAGACAGACAGACAGACAGACAGACAGACAGACAGACAGACAGACAGACAGACAGACAGACAGACAGACAGACAGACAGACAGACAGACAGACAGACAGACAGACAGACAGACAGACAGACAGACAGACAGACAGACAGACAGACAGACAGACAGACAGACAGACAGACAGACAGACAGACAGACAGACAGACAGACAGACAGACAGACAGACAGACAGACAGACAGACAGACAGACAGACAGACAGACAGACAGACAGACAGACAGACAGACAGACAGACAGACAGACAGACAGACAGACAGACAGACAGACAGACAGACAGACAGACAGACAGACAGACAGACAGACAGACAGACAGACAGACAGACAGACAGACAGACAGACAGACAGACAGACAGACAGACAGACAGACAGACAGACAGACAGACAGACAGACAGACAGACAGACAGACAGACAGACAGACAGACAGACAGACAGACAGACAGACAGACAGACAGACAGACAGACAGACAGACAGACAGACAGACAGACAGACAGACAGACAGACAGACAGACAGACAGACAGACAGACAGACAGACAGACAGACAGACAGACAGACAGACAGACAGACAGACAGACAGACAGACAGACAGACAGACAGACAGACAGACAGACAGACAGACAGACAGACAGACAGACAGACAGACAGACAGACAGACAGACAGACAGACAGACAGACAGACAGACAGACAGACAGACAGACAGACAGACAGACAGACAGACAGACAGACAGACAGACAGACAGACAGACAGACAGACAGACAGACAGACAGACAGACAGACAGACAGACAGACAGACAGACAGACAGACAGACAGACAGACAGACAGACAGACAGACAGACAGACAGACAGACAGACAGACAGACAGACAGACAGACAGACAGACAGACAGACAGACAGACAGACAGACAGACAGACAGACAGACAGACAGACAGACAGACAGACAGACAGACAGACAGACAGACAGACAGACAGACAGACAGACAGACAGACAGACAGACAGACAGACAGACAGACAGACAGACAGACAGACAGACAGACAGACAGACAGACAGACAGACAGACAGACAGACAGACAGACAGACAGACAGACAGACAGACAGACAGACAGACAGACAGACAGACAGACAGACAGACAGACAGACAGACAGACAGACAGACAGACAGACAGACAGACAGACAGACAGACAGACAGACAGACAGACAGACAGACAGACAGACAGACAGACAGACAGACAGACAGACAGACAGACAGACAGACAGACAGACAGACAGACAGACAGACAGACAGACAGACAGACAGACAGACAGACAGACAGACAGACAGACAGACAGACAGACAGACAGACAGACAGACAGACAGACAGACAGACAGACAGACAGACAGACAGACAGACAGACAGACAGACAGACAGACAGACAGACAGACAGACAGACAGACAGACAGACAGACAGACAGACAGACAGACAGACAGACAGACAGACAGACAGACAGACAGACAGACAGACAGACAGACAGACAGACAGACAGACAGACAGACAGACAGACAGACAGACAGACAGACAGACAGACAGACAGACAGACAGACAGACAGACAGACAGACAGACAGACAGACAGACAGACAGACAGACAGACAGACAGACAGACAGACAGACAGACAGACAGACAGACAGACAGACAGACAGACAGACAGACAGACAGACAGACAGACAGACAGACAGACAGACAGACAGACAGACAGACAGACAGACAGACAGACAGACAGACAGACAGACAGACAGACAGACAGACAGACAGACAGACAGACAGACAGACAGACAGACAGACAGACAGACAGACAGACAGACAGACAGACAGACAGACAGACAGACAGACAGACAGACAGACAGACAGACAGACAGACAGACAGACAGACAGACAGACAGACAGACAGACAGACAGACAGACAGACAGACAGACAGACAGACAGACAGACAGACAGACAGACAGACAGACAGACAGACAGACAGACAGACAGACAGACAGACAGACAGACAGACAGACAGACAGACAGACAGACAGACAGACAGACAGACAGACAGACAGACAGACAGACAGACAGACAGACAGACAGACAGACAGACAGACAGACAGACAGACAGACAGACAGACAGACAGACAGACAGACAGACAGACAGACAGACAGACAGACAGACAGACAGACAGACAGACAGACAGACAGACAGACAGACAGACAGACAGACAGACAGACAGACAGACAGACAGACAGACAGACAGACAGACAGACAGACAGACAGACAGACAGACAGACAGACAGACAGACAGACAGACAGACAGACAGACAGACAGACAGACAGACAGACAGACAGACAGACAGACAGACAGACAGACAGACAGACAGACAGACAGACAGACAGACAGACAGACAGACAGACAGACAGACAGACAGACAGACAGACAGACAGACAGACAGACAGACAGACAGACAGACAGACAGACAGACAGACAGACAGACAGACAGACAGACAGACAGACAGACAGACAGACAGACAGACAGACAGACAGACAGACAGACAGACAGACAGACAGACAGACAGACAGACAGACAGACAGACAGACAGACAGACAGACAGACAGACAGACAGACAGACAGACAGACAGACAGACAGACAGACAGACAGACAGACAGACAGACAGACAGACAGACAGACAGACAGACAGACAGACAGACAGACAGACAGACAGACAGACAGACAGACAGACAGACAGACAGACAGACAGACAGACAGACAGACAGACAGACAGACAGACAGACAGACAGACAGACAGACAGACAGACAGACAGACAGACAGACAGACAGACAGACAGACAGACAGACAGACAGACAGACAGACAGACAGACAGACAGACAGACAGACAGACAGACAGACAGACAGACAGACAGACAGACAGACAGACAGACAGACAGACAGACAGACAGACAGACAGACAGACAGACAGACAGACAGACAGACAGACAGACAGACAGACAGACAGACAGACAGACAGACAGACAGACAGACAGACAGACAGACAGACAGACAGACAGACAGACAGACAGACAGACAGACAGACAGACAGACAGACAGACAGACAGACAGACAGACAGACAGACAGACAGACAGACAGACAGACAGACAGACAGACAGACAGACAGACAGACAGACAGACAGACAGACAGACAGACAGACAGACAGACAGACAGACAGACAGACAGACAGACAGACAGACAGACAGACAGACAGACAGACAGACAGACAGACAGACAGACAGACAGACAGACAGACAGACAGACAGACAGACAGACAGACAGACAGACAGACAGACAGACAGACAGACAGACAGACAGACAGACAGACAGACAGACAGACAGACAGACAGACAGACAGACAGACAGACAGACAGACAGACAGACAGACAGACAGACAGACAGACAGACAGACAGACAGACAGACAGACAGACAGACAGACAGACAGACAGACAGACAGACAGACAGACAGACAGACAGACAGACAGACAGACAGACAGACAGACAGACAGACAGACAGACAGACAGACAGACAGACAGACAGACAGACAGACAGACAGACAGACAGACAGACAGACAGACAGACAGACAGACAGACAGACAGACAGACAGACAGACAGACAGACAGACAGACAGACAGACAGACAGACAGACAGACAGACAGACAGACAGACAGACAGACAGACAGACAGACAGACAGACAGACAGACAGACAGACAGACAGACAGACAGACAGACAGACAGACAGACAGACAGACAGACAGACAGACAGACAGACAGACAGACAGACAGACAGACAGACAGACAGACAGACAGACAGACAGACAGACAGACAGACAGACAGACAGACAGACAGACAGACAGACAGACAGACAGACAGACAGACAGACAGACAGACAGACAGACAGACAGACAGACAGACAGACAGACAGACAGACAGACAGACAGACAGACAGACAGACAGACAGACAGACAGACAGACAGACAGACAGACAGACAGACAGACAGACAGACAGACAGACAGACAGACAGACAGACAGACAGACAGACAGACAGACAGACAGACAGACAGACAGACAGACAGACAGACAGACAGACAGACAGACAGACAGACAGACAGACAGACAGACAGACAGACAGACAGACAGACAGACAGACAGACAGACAGACAGACAGACAGACAGACAGACAGACAGACAGACAGACAGACAGACAGACAGACAGACAGACAGACAGACAGACAGACAGACAGACAGACAGACAGACAGACAGACAGACAGACAGACAGACAGACAGACAGACAGACAGACAGACAGACAGACAGACAGACAGACAGACAGACAGACAGACAGACAGACAGACAGACAGACAGACAGACAGACAGACAGACAGACAGACAGACAGACAGACAGACAGACAGACAGACAGACAGACAGACAGACAGACAGACAGACAGACAGACAGACAGACAGACAGACAGACAGACAGACAGACAGACAGACAGACAGACAGACAGACAGACAGACAGACAGACAGACAGACAGACAGACAGACAGACAGACAGACAGACAGACAGACAGACAGACAGACAGACAGACAGACAGACAGACAGACAGACAGACAGACAGACAGACAGACAGACAGACAGACAGACAGACAGACAGACAGACAGACAGACAGACAGACAGACAGACAGACAGACAGACAGACAGACAGACAGACAGACAGACAGACAGACAGACAGACAGACAGACAGACAGACAGACAGACAGACAGACAGACAGACAGACAGACAGACAGACAGACAGACAGACAGACAGACAGACAGACAGACAGACAGACAGACAGACAGACAGACAGACAGACAGACAGACAGACAGACAGACAGACAGACAGACAGACAGACAGACAGACAGACAGACAGACAGACAGACAGACAGACAGACAGACAGACAGACAGACAGACAGACAGACAGACAGACAGACAGACAGACAGACAGACAGACAGACAGACAGACAGACAGACAGACAGACAGACAGACAGACAGACAGACAGACAGACAGACAGACAGACAGACAGACAGACAGACAGACAGACAGACAGACAGACAGACAGACAGACAGACAGACAGACAGACAGACAGACAGACAGACAGACAGACAGACAGACAGACAGACAGACAGACAGACAGACAGACAGACAGACAGACAGACAGACAGACAGACAGACAGACAGACAGACAGACAGACAGACAGACAGACAGACAGACAGACAGACAGACAGACAGACAGACAGACAGACAGACAGACAGACAGACAGACAGACAGACAGACAGACAGACAGACAGACAGACAGACAGACAGACAGACAGACAGACAGACAGACAGACAGACAGACAGACAGACAGACAGACAGACAGACAGACAGACAGACAGACAGACAGACAGACAGACAGACAGACAGACAGACAGACAGACAGACAGACAGACAGACAGACAGACAGACAGACAGACAGACAGACAGACAGACAGACAGACAGACAGACAGACAGACAGACAGACAGACAGACAGACAGACAGACAGACAGACAGACAGACAGACAGACAGACAGACAGACAGACAGACAGACAGACAGACAGACAGACAGACAGACAGACAGACAGACAGACAGACAGACAGACAGACAGACAGACAGACAGACAGACAGACAGACAGACAGACAGACAGACAGACAGACAGACAGACAGACAGACAGACAGACAGACAGACAGACAGACAGACAGACAGACAGACAGACAGACAGACAGACAGACAGACAGACAGACAGACAGACAGACAGACAGACAGACAGACAGACAGACAGACAGACAGACAGACAGACAGACAGACAGACAGACAGACAGACAGACAGACAGACAGACAGACAGACAGACAGACAGACAGACAGACAGACAGACAGACAGACAGACAGACAGACAGACAGACAGACAGACAGACAGACAGACAGACAGACAGACAGACAGACAGACAGACAGACAGACAGACAGACAGACAGACAGACAGACAGACAGACAGACAGACAGACAGACAGACAGACAGACAGACAGACAGACAGACAGACAGACAGACAGACAGACAGACAGACAGACAGACAGACAGACAGACAGACAGACAGACAGACAGACAGACAGACAGACAGACAGACAGACAGACAGACAGACAGACAGACAGACAGACAGACAGACAGACAGACAGACAGACAGACAGACAGACAGACAGACAGACAGACAGACAGACAGACAGACAGACAGACAGACAGACAGACAGACAGACAGACAGACAGACAGACAGACAGACAGACAGACAGACAGACAGACAGACAGACAGACAGACAGACAGACAGACAGACAGACAGACAGACAGACAGACAGACAGACAGACAGACAGACAGACAGACAGACAGACAGACAGACAGACAGACAGACAGACAGACAGACAGACAGACAGACAGACAGACAGACAGACAGACAGACAGACAGACAGACAGACAGACAGACAGACAGACAGACAGACAGACAGACAGACAGACAGACAGACAGACAGACAGACAGACAGACAGACAGACAGACAGACAGACAGACAGACAGACAGACAGACAGACAGACAGACAGACAGACAGACAGACAGACAGACAGACAGACAGACAGACAGACAGACAGACAGACAGACAGACAGACAGACAGACAGACAGACAGACAGACAGACAGACAGACAGACAGACAGACAGACAGACAGACAGACAGACAGACAGACAGACAGACAGACAGACAGACAGACAGACAGACAGACAGACAGACAGACAGACAGACAGACAGACAGACAGACAGACAGACAGACAGACAGACAGACAGACAGACAGACAGACAGACAGACAGACAGACAGACAGACAGACAGACAGACAGACAGACAGACAGACAGACAGACAGACAGACAGACAGACAGACAGACAGACAGACAGACAGACAGACAGACAGACAGACAGACAGACAGACAGACAGACAGACAGACAGACAGACAGACAGACAGACAGACAGACAGACAGACAGACAGACAGACAGACAGACAGACAGACAGACAGACAGACAGACAGACAGACAGACAGACAGACAGACAGACAGACAGACAGACAGACAGACAGACAGACAGACAGACAGACAGACAGACAGACAGACAGACAGACAGACAGACAGACAGACAGACAGACAGACAGACAGACAGACAGACAGACAGACAGACAGACAGACAGACAGACAGACAGACAGACAGACAGACAGACAGACAGACAGACAGACAGACAGACAGACAGACAGACAGACAGACAGACAGACAGACAGACAGACAGACAGACAGACAGACAGACAGACAGACAGACAGACAGACAGACAGACAGACAGACAGACAGACAGACAGACAGACAGACAGACAGACAGACAGACAGACAGACAGACAGACAGACAGACAGACAGACAGACAGACAGACAGACAGACAGACAGACAGACAGACAGACAGACAGACAGACAGACAGACAGACAGACAGACAGACAGACAGACAGACAGACAGACAGACAGACAGACAGACAGACAGACAGACAGACAGACAGACAGACAGACAGACAGACAGACAGTTTTATAGTAAACTAGCTGACCCGTGCGACTTCGTCTGCACCAAATCGGTTATTGCCGGTTTCGATTGTACTTTTAAACGCGAAAAATCTAAATACATCTCAAAACCCGATTGCAGCGATGCCTACTGTTTCAAATTGTGAATCCCAACTATCCAGGGACTCACTCAAACATATACCCAGTTGGTATGTGAGAAATATTTTAAAATATGCTTTGAACCCGTTCGCAGCATCACCTACCAGGTCCACTTAAGATAACAAATAACCTACATATATTGCCGATAAATGTCTTCCCAGTACGTTGTCCCAGTAACTTCTGTCCCAATAAGCCTACAACCCGTTCGTAACATCATCTACCTGGTTCAATTAAAATAAAAACTAACCTACGTATATTGGCAGTAATGTAAAAAAAGCTTGAGAGGTCCATGGACCTACAGTTGGAACGTTCCTTTCCCTTTTTTGTAGGCGTTTACTATACAGTCAGTATAGTTTACATTATAAAATATCAAGTTGATAGAGTTAAATTGTAATTTAAACGTTAACATATATTCATAAAATAAATAATGATAGATTAAACACTGAATGACATCATAACTATTTTCAACTTGTATTAAAACTTTTTCACACTACATTGTATTAAAGAAAAACATAAATATTAAAAAGATATGAGTAACATGTGTCATCTGTCACTTGCCTGTGACTATTTGTCTAAGAGCTAGGCAACGGTTTCGACAGCGAATTGGCTGCCGGTAAACCTTTACAGGCAAAAATATTGAACTTTATATAATTTTAGAATGTTTTGTTTTTCACTAACTTTGAAACGCTACTAAAACATGAAATTATTATTGCCAGACATTTTTGTTATTAACAATAATGTGCCCTATGCTAATTTTGTAAATAAAAAAGAATTTTCAAACCATGTTAAGATAACAATTGAAGTTGAATTGTAATTTTATTGAAGTTATACTTTTTTTGGCGCGTTAGGGAAAAATGATGAGAGTATTTTTTTACGATGCGCGCGCACACCGTCACGAAAAACCGACGCCCTGAAGTTAGCTATAAGTCAACATTTTGTTTCTTTGTATTTCTTTATATTAAAACTTTCTATGTAATAAATACCTTTTTTCTATTGTTAGTTTCGTTTTTTCTACAAACGTAGAATAAGGCGAAAGATAAAATTTTTGAAACGATTTTTACTTGTTACGCCAAAGAAGTATAACTTCTAACGCGTGTACATAAGTAGACCCACACTTTTTTTTTTTAATATTATTTTATTTCAACATAAAAAAGGTAAATTCAAAATAATATATATTTTTTTATGTCATAAGGGGCAAACGGACAGGTGGGTCATTTGGTGTTAAGTAATCACCACCGTCCATAGACACTTGCAACACCAGGGGAGTCGCAAGTGCGTTACCAGCCCGAATTTGGGGGAAGGAAAAGGGGGTCTCCGGCGCTCTCACTGACCGAACGAAACGCATCAACGCAAGCACTATTACTTGAGGTCGTTGTTCTGTGAGAGGGTGGTACTACCCCGGGCGAGCAGACCTATTCATGCTGTCTGAGTCCTTCTCCAGTCGCAACGGCCCTCGTTCCACTGACTCCAGAAGAACAAGGATGAGTATATGCACCTGTGTCTTGCACGTGCACTTGTACACCTTACTATATCCTCCACAACTGGTGGCTTCCATTACTGGACAGGTCGCCATGGCTGAAATCGGTCGGACCAATCAATCTATCAAGTTGAACAGAAGTTCACACTCTCTTGTCAGAACTTGAACTACATTCACCGATGAAAACTTTATAGAACTTCAAATTAAGAAGTGTCACTGCGCACACATAATTGAATAAATAACACACTTAAAGATAGATATCACGGACCGCTATTGATTTATTCGCATGTCATGTCGATATCGATGCCAAATGTACCAAATTACCTAATAAATTGCCACACATCACCGACCGGCACTGGACATAACAATATTTTATTAACCCCTCATCAATGTACTTATAATAACAGTTTAATAAACGCCGATTTATCTCCTACAAAATCCAAATAATAGAACACACATCAAAACGAAAATCACAGGATATTCAACTCTATTTCAATTAAATAAGTTGGACGCGTATTGAGAATTATCGTGGATTTATTGTTGTTTGAACGGCACAAGAGTCATATCAACATAATTTTGAATCACGTGCCATGATTCGGCAGAATCGATCAAAGCATCGCCGGACCACCAATGAGCCTCTTATAAACATTTTAATAGTGATATAGTGATACTACTGCTATGTAGTTTATCGATAAAAATCGTTGAAAAAATTATCGACCAAAAATACGTATCCGTTCTAATAGTAAAAGAAAAAATATTTATAAATTGAAAATGTTTTAAAAATTCACAATTAATGTTCGGTTTTTATATACTTATTTATGTAATTATAAGAACAAAATTGTAACTTTCACGTGGCTAACTTTAGTTAATTTATCACTATTATCAACGTGAAATTTTATAATCATCGCTTTGATAATGTATCTGTAAAGTTAACCAAGGAATATGTATAAAATTAATATGCTTAAACGAAATATTTCTCCAAAATAAAGCAATTGTTATGGTTAACACCAAGTAACAATTGTTTACATCTCTTAACCTTTTGATAAACATAATTATTTAAATCGTAGTTTTAAATTCGTCTCGTTGCTATATTCCAATATCTAGATTTGTTATCTATATTTTAAATGGAAAATCACGATGTACTTTGTAGTCATTATTTTTAGTACCGTATATAAATAATTATACTAAATTTTGTGGACATAACCAATAATAGTATCTGTTGTAAATATTTAATTATATAGCTTTCCCTATTTCAAATTTATATCACACCGGAAAACTTGACCTTAAGGGCACTAGAACACATGTTTAGCAATCATGATTATTTTGAATCTATCACATAATAAGTTGTGGTCAAAACACTTTATCAAATCCTATAACCCACAAAGCTAGATGCTTATAACTTTTATATGTATTTTTATTTATTTTATTATTTATTTATTATATACATATATGACCTCCGTATATGCACTACCTACAAAACTATTTGGTTGACAACAATACAGCTGGTTAGCTGGAAGAAAATGCTTTATAGCATTAAGCTCGCCAGTGTACAAAGAAAAAGTGCAATAAAGTATTCATTCATTCATTCATAATTTATTAAAATACTATCTAATCTTAGAAAGTTTCAGCATCGTAGCATTATTATATTTTATCAAACTTTCTACAGAACTTATCGACAAACACGTAGGCACGTCACTAGACGGTCACTAAAAAGAGTTCCCAAGATGCACAATCAACACACATTGAATACTTCTTTGTTGTGCCGAGTGATTTATTGATTGCGTCTCTGTCAACACGACTGGCACATTTACACCGATACTGAATACTTCATTTGATCCGGATTTTTATCGATAATAAACACCGAGATCATGAGTCACATCACTCGTTAAGTGTATTTAGTGTACAAATGATTTAAGTATTGTCGGTTACTCTTTATGATGTCATATTCAAAATATTTTAGTATGTATATATAGAATAGACTACGGGTAATGTTTTGTCTTTAAAAAAATACCACACTAACTAAAAACATTTTTTTTTCTCGAACTGACTACGCTATTGGCCTAGCAAGGTCTTAACAGCTTCACCGGACTACTAAGGCGAGCGCTTAAGGCACTCAGCCGATTTTATTTCGGCAACCAGCTCAAGGGTGCAGCTCAGAACATGCTTGCGCCCACTCCCGCGCTCTCTCTCGCATAACCTCGGATCACGGCGCCATGGTCTGACGGTCAGTTTCGCTCCTGCGCACTCACCGTGGCACCCCTGAGTGAAGCTCTTGAGCACGGTGCTAGTGCGATACAGGAACACTTTAATCATTAGCTCATCAGACACATCACAGATTATTTCACACACGTGTAATACATTATAGGATGTTTTCCACATCCCACGTTTTCCACGCTTTCACTATTTTTCCCTTATTTTTTTCTTTTTGGTTAGACTTGGCCAATATTGTCAGAGTCAAAATACAGGAACGTGCTCATGAAGCACATGTTGAAGTATGCAGGGTTAACCTAGTTTACGTGAATAGGTCAGCTCGATAACCGATATGCTAGTGCATGCAAGGCCAAAAAAAAGGAGATTCAATAAAAGGTAAGAATTTTATAATGAAACATAAATTCTGTTTTTCATATTTTGAAAAACCTATCAATCTTTCACTGGGTGGTCTGACAACGTGAGTAAAAATTGCATTCCTATATAACGGTAAATTAATAGTAGTACTAATGTGACCATGATCTTAGAAAATAATTTTTAATTATTTTTGAAGTGAAACTTCTTTAGAATCGTTGTGATTTCAAACCGGATGCAACGGTAAAAACGGCAGGTAAGAGACATGTCGGTGTGTATGTATATTGCACACTGTGTAATACTTGCTTGTATTTGAGCATTTAACGTGTATTAGTATTTGTGAAAAGTACGTGAGCTAATACTACTGTACACTATATGCGGCTGCGTATTACAGCTTTTTTAGTAAGAAGTCAGCGTGGTGTGTTATTATTTAACAGTGTTTGTGAGTTTATATCTTGTTGAGCTAAATAATAAATTCAATTTTAAACAAATTAACTTTATAATATAATACTTATAGATAGATCTACTACGTCCCCAAATTGGTAGAATAAAGGGCAGACACGATGTTTTCCCATCCCTTTCTTTCGATGGCTTCACGCTTCACTTCTTACAAATAAGCCTAATCTTAGCAGAATCTGCGAGCACTGATCTTCACCAGGTCTGTCTAGGCCGATTTAGCCACTGTCTACCCCGGGGATTGCAGTTATAGATATACCTAGATGATAGGTACATATTATACCAACATGCAATTCATAGGTATAATTTGAATACCAAAATTATCAACTTTAAGCATTCAACTAAAAATAATTGTCACCCTATTACTATAAACGCAACGTCGCGTCGTCTCCCGCAACGTCTGCACATCGTTGTAACTATTTACCAGGTCGTAATTGTTTCGTGTATTTTTTCTAGAATACATTACAATCGTATTTTTCATTTAATGAACGCTTATTTATACATAGTACTTAAATACACAATGAGGTATGTAACTGAGGCAGCGTTGCCACTAATTGACGTTGAATTTAATTATTTGTTGGAACGTGTTGTTATAATAATTTATTATTGTATTGTGTTGCGAAGTGTGTGTTATTATGGCAACAATGGAATTTACTCAAGCAAGTGCATGTCGTCGAGCATGATTTATTTGATTGGATGGTAGCAACACCAGCACAGCAATTTGTAAATATAAATAAATATGGCATTTCTACATTTCTTCTCAGCGTTTGAGATAAATCATTTATTAATAAGGCTAATGTCAAAACGACAGTTCACTTGTGCTGGGTGTCTATGTGGCACATGATCGATGCCGTCCGCCCGGTCCTGCCGGAGTGGATGGGGAGGAGTTGGGCTCCCTGTCGTTTCGCCTGGTGCAGGTACTGACCGGACATGGGTGTTTCGGTTGGTAATTGCACCGGATAGCACACAGGGAGCCAACCACCGTATGCCACGAATGCGGCGTTGAACCAGACACCGCGCAGCACATACTGTCTGAGAATGCTGCGTGGGATGTGCAACGCTGCACTCTGGTGGCGGCGGTGGGACAGGATTTCTCGCTGTCGTGTGTGGTGAAAGCCATGCTCGGCAGCGAGGATGTATAGAATATTGTGATCTCCTTCTGCGAGGAGGACCCTCTAAGCCGCCCTCTGCGCCAACAGAGGACCGGCAGAAGGAGACGGCAGTTTGTCCACCTCTTCGCGCCACCGTAACAGGACCTAGGGGAGATGGGTCGGGGGCTCATCTTTCCATTGCTCAGGTCCGGTGGACGGAGGAGACGACCGTTGTGTATACGGCTGTCTCCTGATAAGACGGGGCACGGCGGCGTTTTCTGCGGCTGGACCACCCGTTGGGGCGGCACGAGACCTCTACAGACTTCATTCAACTATAGCGGCAGGCGTACACCATGGGGCTTTACTCCGTGCGAGTCGGACATAACTCTCTCTCTCCTCTGGGAGGGTGGGTATCCATAAAGGACTTCCCCGCGTAAATAAAAAGCTGTATATGTGGCGCCTTTTTCTTACAAGTATAATAAGGCTTCCTGTATACTAGTCACAAAATGCATTTTGTGTAAACAAATCATATTGCATATATTACTATGTATATAATGTATATTATAATATTTTAATTTTAGCGCGTGTAAATTACATACGCACAATTGTTTTTACCTGACTGCTTTGAGTACATGTAAGTCTTTCTTTACAGGGTCTGTTTGGCGAACCGGCAAAAAATATTTTATTCTATTAGGTGCCGTTAAATTTATTTTAATGGGGACTGATGTATAATCATTACATAGTATAAAACAAAGTCTCCTACCGCGTCTGTCTGTCTGTCTGTTCACGATAAACTCAAAAACTACTGAACGGATTTTCATATGGTTTTCACCAGTAGATAAAGTGTTTCATGGGGCACGTTTTGGTATTTAATTTGTCTAGGATTTATTTATAATTAGGGCGGGACAACGTCTGCCGGGCCCGCTAGTATGATATATTAGATCAATAAATCTAAATTAAAGGACGATTAAAAATAAGTTTTTTGCTTGACAATACTTACCAGCTTGTTTATTATTTAAGTGAAAACTTGTTTTTATAATGTTTCTGTATAAATACTTATATACAACATTTTGTCAATTAATTTTCATTAAAAAAATTGCGCTACACAAATATCTTATTTTGCTATCGGTACGTCGTAAGATAACAATAAAGTGCTGAGAATCCTCGTAA
>MNPI01036738.1:0-11921 GCA_015888305.1 Antheraea pernyi | reverse complement strand
TTGCCTCATACTAGCAACGCGTATTATAGAGACCTGTATATATGTACTATTGATATATTGCAGCTAATCATACGTTTGATTGATTAATGACTTTATAAAATATTTTAGGTTAGGTTAGGTTAGGTTAGGTTAGTTTAGGTTAGGTTAGGTTAGGTTAGGTTAGTTTAGGTTAGGTTAGGTTAGGTTAGGTTAGTTTAGGTTAGGTTAGGTTAGGTTAGGTTAGTTTAGGTTAGGTTAGGTTAGGTTAGGTTAGTTTAGGTTAGGTTAGGTTAGGTTAGGTTAGTTTAGGTTAGGTTAGGTTAGGTTAGGTTAGTTTAGGTTAGGTTAGGTTAGGTTAGGTTAGTTTAGGTTAGGTTAGGTTAGGTTAGGTTAGTTTAGGTTAGGTTAGGTTAGGTTAGGTTAGTTTAGGTTAGGTTAGGTTAGGTTAGGTTAGTTTAGGTTAGGTTAGGTTAGGTTAGGTTAGTTTAGGTTAGGTTAGGTTAGGTTAGGTTAGTTTAGGTTAGGTTAGGTTAGGTTAGGTTAGTTTAGGTTAGGTTAGGTTAGGTTAGGTTAGTTTAGGTTAGGTTAGGTTAGGTTAGGTTAGTTTAGGTTAGGTTAGGTTAGGTTAGGTTAGTTTAGGTTAGGTTAGGTTAGGTTAGGTTAGTTTAGGTTAGGTTAGGTTAGGTTAGGTTAGTTTAGGTTAGGTTAGGTTAGGTTAGGTTAGTTTAGGTTAGGTTAGGTTAGGTTAGGTTAGTTTAGGTTAGGTTAGGTTAGGTTAGGTTAGTTTAGGTTAGGTTAGGTTAGGTTAGGTTAGTTTAGGTTAGGTTAGGTTAGGTTAGGTTAGTTTAGGTTAGGTTAGGTTAGGTTAGGTTAGTTTAGGTTAGGTTAGGTTAGGTTAGGTTAGTTTAGGTTAGGTTAGGTTAGGTTAGGTTAGTTTAGGTTAGGTTAGGTTAGGTTAGGTTAGTTTAGGTTAGGTTAGGTTAGGTTAGGTTAGTTTAGGTTAGGTTAGGTTAGGTTAGGTTAGTTTAGGTTAGGTTAGGTTAGGTTAGGTTAGTTTAGGTTAGGTTAGGTTAGGTTAGGTTAGTTTAGGTTAGGTTAGGTTAGGTTAGGTTAGTTTAGGTTAGGTTAGGTTAGGTTAGGTTAGTTTAGGTTAGGTTAGGTTAGGTTAGGTTAGTTTAGGTTAGGTTAGGTTAGGTTAGGTTAGTTTAGGTTAGGTTAGGTTAGGTTAGGTTAGTTTAGGTTAGGTTAGGTTAGGTTAGGTTAGTTTAGGTTAGGTTAGGTTAGGTTAGGTTAGTTTAGGTTAGGTTAGGTTAGGTTAGGTTAGTTTAGGTTAGGTTAGGTTAGGTTAGGTTAGTTTAGGTTAGGTTAGGTTAGGTTAGGTTAGTTTAGGTTAGGTTAGGTTAGGTTAGGTTAGTTTAGGTTAGGTTAGGTTAGGTTAGGTTAGTTTAGGTTAGGTTAGGTTAGGTTAGGTTAGTTTAGGTTAGGTTAGGTTAGGTTAGGTTAGTTTAGGTTAGGTTAGGTTAGGTTAGGTTAGTTTAGGTTAGGTTAGGTTAGGTTAGGTTAGTTTAGGTTAGGTTAGGTTAGGTTAGGTTAGTTTAGGTTAGGTTAGGTTAGGTTAGGTTAGTTTAGGTTAGGTTAGGTTAGGTTAGGTTAGTTTAGGTTAGGTTAGGTTAGGTTAGGTTAGTTTAGGTTAGGTTAGGTTAGGTTAGGTTAGTTTAGGTTAGGTTAGGTTAGGTTAGGTTAGTTTAGGTTAGGTTAGGTTAGGTTAGGTTAGTTTAGGTTAGGTTAGGTTAGGTTAGGTTAGTTTAGGTTAGGTTAGGTTAGGTTAGGTTAGTTTAGGTTAGGTTAGGTTAGGTTAGGTTAGTTTAGGTTAGGTTAGGTTAGGTTAGGTTAGTTTAGGTTAGGTTAGGTTAGGTTAGGTTAGTTTAGGTTAGGTTAGGTTAGGTTAGGTTAGTTTAGGTTAGGTTAGGTTAGGTTAGGTTAGTTTAGGTTAGGTTAGGTTAGGTTAGGTTAGTTTAGGTTAGGTTAGGTTAGGTTAGGTTAGTTTAGGTTAGGTTAGGTTAGGTTAGGTTAGTTTAGGTTAGGTTAGGTTAGGTTAGGTTAGTTTAGGTTAGGTTAGGTTAGGTTAGGTTAGTTTAGGTTAGGTTAGGTTAGGTTAGGTTAGTTTAGGTTAGGTTAGGTTAGGTTAGGTTAGTTTAGGTTAGGTTAGGTTAGGTTAGGTTAGTTTAGGTTAGGTTAGGTTAGGTTAGGTTAGTTTAGGTTAGGTTAGGTTAGGTTAGGTTAGTTTAGGTTAGGTTAGGTTAGGTTAGGTTAGTTTAGGTTAGGTTAGGTTAGGTTAGGTTAGTTTAGGTTAGGTTAGGTTAGGTTAGGTTAGTTTAGGTTAGGTTAGGTTAGGTTAGGTTAGTTTAGGTTAGGTTAGGTTAGGTTAGGTTAGTTTAGGTTAGGTTAGGTTAGGTTAGGTTAGTTTAGGTTAGGTTAGGTTAGGTTAGGTTAGTTTAGGTTAGGTTAGGTTAGGTTAGGTTAGTTTAGGTTAGGTTAGGTTAGGTTAGGTTAGTTTAGGTTAGGTTAGGTTAGGTTAGGTTAGTTTAGGTTAGGTTAGGTTAGGTTAGGTTAGTTTAGGTTAGGTTAGGTTAGGTTAGGTTAGTTTAGGTTAGGTTAGGTTAGGTTAGGTTAGTTTAGGTTAGGTTAGGTTAGGTTAGGTTAGTTTAGGTTAGGTTAGGTTAGGTTAGGTTAGTTTAGGTTAGGTTAGGTTAGGTTAGGTTAGTTTAGGTTAGGTTAGGTTAGGTTAGGTTAGTTTAGGTTAGGTTAGGTTAGGTTAGGTTAGTTTAGGTTAGGTTAGGTTAGGTTAGGTTAGTTTAGGTTAGGTTAGGTTAGGTTAGGTTAGTTTAGGTTAGGTTAGGTTAGGTTAGGTTAGTTTAGGTTAGGTTAGGTTAGGTTAGGTTAGTTTAGGTTAGGTTAGGTTAGGTTAGGTTAGTTTAGGTTAGGTTAGGTTAGGTTAGGTTAGTTTAGGTTAGGTTAGGTTAGGTTAGGTTAGTTTAGGTTAGGTTAGGTTAGGTTAGGTTAGTTTAGGTTAGGTTAGGTTAGGTTAGGTTAGTTTAGGTTAGGTTAGGTTAGGTTAGGTTAGTTTAGGTTAGGTTAGGTTAGGTTAGGTTAGTTTAGGTTAGGTTAGGTTAGGTTAGGTTAGTTTAGGTTAGGTTAGGTTAGGTTAGGTTAGTTTAGGTTAGGTTAGGTTAGGTTAGGTTAGTTTAGGTTAGGTTAGGTTAGGTTAGGTTAGTTTAGGTTAGGTTAGGTTAGGTTAGGTTAGTTTAGGTTAGGTTAGGTTAGGTTAGGTTAGTTTAGGTTAGGTTAGGTTAGGTTAGGTTAGTTTAGGTTAGGTTAGGTTAGGTTAGGTTAGTTTAGGTTAGGTTAGGTTAGGTTAGGTTAGTTTAGGTTAGGTTAGGTTAGGTTAGGTTAGTTTAGGTTAGGTTAGGTTAGGTTAGGTTAGTTTAGGTTAGGTTAGGTTAGGTTAGGTTAGTTTAGGTTAGGTTAGGTTAGGTTAGGTTAGTTTAGGTTAGGTTAGGTTAGGTTAGGTTAGTTTAGGTTAGGTTAGGTTAGGTTAGGTTAGTTTAGGTTAGGTTAGGTTAGGTTAGGTTAGTTTAGGTTAGGTTAGGTTAGGTTAGGTTAGTTTAGGTTAGGTTAGGTTAGGTTAGGTTAGTTTAGGTTAGGTTAGGTTAGGTTAGGTTAGTTTAGGTTAGGTTAGGTTAGGTTAGGTTAGTTTAGGTTAGGTTAGGTTAGGTTAGGTTAGTTTAGGTTAGGTTAGGTTAGGTTAGGTTAGTTTAGGTTAGGTTAGGTTAGGTTAGGTTAGTTTAGGTTAGGTTAGGTTAGGTTAGGTTAGTTTAGGTTAGGTTAGGTTAGGTTAGGTTAGTTTAGGTTAGGTTAGGTTAGGTTAGGTTAGTTTAGGTTAGGTTAGGTTAGGTTAGGTTAGTTTAGGTTAGGTTAGGTTAGGTTAGGTTAGTTTAGGTTAGGTTAGGTTAGGTTAGGTTAGTTTAGGTTAGGTTAGGTTAGGTTAGGTTAGTTTAGGTTAGGTTAGGTTAGGTTAGGTTAGTTTAGGTTAGGTTAGGTTAGGTTAGGTTAGTTTAGGTTAGGTTAGGTTAGGTTAGGTTAGTTTAGGTTAGGTTAGGTTAGGTTAGGTTAGTTTAGGTTAGGTTAGGTTAGGTTAGGTTAGTTTAGGTTAGGTTAGGTTAGGTTAGGTTAGTTTAGGTTAGGTTAGGTTAGGTTAGGTTAGTTTAGGTTAGGTTAGGTTAGGTTAGGTTAGTTTAGGTTAGGTTAGGTTAGGTTAGGTTAGTTTAGGTTAGGTTAGGTTAGGTTAGGTTAGTTTAGGTTAGGTTAGGTTAGGTTAGGTTAGTTTAGGTTAGGTTAGGTTAGGTTAGGTTAGTTTAGGTTAGGTTAGGTTAGGTTAGGTTAGTTTAGGTTAGGTTAGGTTAGGTTAGGTTAGTTTAGGTTAGGTTAGGTTAGGTTAGGTTAGTTTAGGT
This sequence comes from Antheraea pernyi, assembly GCA_015888305.1. Taxonomy (NCBI): domain Eukaryota; kingdom Metazoa; phylum Arthropoda; class Insecta; order Lepidoptera; family Saturniidae; genus Antheraea; species Antheraea pernyi. Next base: position 7,431 of record MNPI01036738.1, on the reverse strand, counting down.
TAGGTTAGGTTAGGTTAGGTTAGTTTAGGTTAGGTTAGGTTAGGTTAGGTTAGTTTAGGTTAGGTTAGGTTAGGTTAGGTTAGTTTAGGTTAGGTTAGGTTAGGTTAGGTTAGTTTAGGTTAGGTTAGGTTAGGTTAGGTTAGTTTAGGTTAGGTTAGGTTAGGTTAGGTTAGTTTAGGTTAGGTTAGGTTAGGTTAGGTTAGTTTAGGTTAGGTTAGGTTAGGTTAGGTTAGTTTAGGTTAGGTTAGGTTAGGTTAGGTTAGTTTAGGTTAGGTTAGGTTAGGTTAGGTTAGTTTAGGTTAGGTTAGGTTAGGTTAGGTTAGTTTAGGTTAGGTTAGGTTAGGTTAGGTTAGTTTAGGTTAGGTTAGGTTAGGTTAGGTTAGTTTAGGTTAGGTTAGGTTAGGTTAGGTTAGTTTAGGTTAGGTTAGGTTAGGTTAGGTTAGTTTAGGTTAGGTTAGGTTAGGTTAGGTTAGTTTAGGTTAGGTTAGGTTAGGTTAGGTTAGTTTAGGTTAGGTTAGGTTAGGTTAGGTTAGTTTAGGTTAGGTTAGGTTAGGTTAGGTTAGTTTAGGTTAGGTTAGGTTAGGTTAGGTTAGTTTAGGTTAGGTTAGGTTAGGTTAGGTTAGTTTAGGTTAGGTTAGGTTAGGTTAGGTTAGTTTAGGTTAGGTTAGGTTAGGTTAGGTTAGTTTAGGTTAGGTTAGGTTAGGTTAGGTTAGTTTAGGTTAGGTTAGGTTAGGTTAGGTTAGTTTAGGTTAGGTTAGGTTAGGTTAGGTTAGTTTAGGTTAGGTTAGGTTAGGTTAGGTTAGTTTAGGTTAGGTTAGGTTAGGTTAGGTTAGTTTAGGTTAGGTTAGGTTAGGTTAGGTTAGTTTAGGTTAGGTTAGGTTAGGTTAGGTTAGTTTAGGTTAGGTTAGGTTAGGTTAGGTTAGTTTAGGTTAGGTTAGGTTAGGTTAGGTTAGTTTAGGTTAGGTTAGGTTAGGTTAGGTTAGTTTAGGTTAGGTTAGGTTAGGTTAGGTTAGTTTAGGTTAGGTTAGGTTAGGTTAGGTTAGTTTAGGTTAGGTTAGGTTAGGTTAGGTTAGTTTAGGTTAGGTTAGGTTAGGTTAGGTTAGTTTAGGTTAGGTTAGGTTAGGTTAGGTTAGTTTAGGTTAGGTTAGGTTAGGTTAGGTTAGTTTAGGTTAGGTTAGGTTAGGTTAGGTTAGTTTAGGTTAGGTTAGGTTAGGTTAGGTTAGTTTAGGTTAGGTTAGGTTAGGTTAGGTTAGTTTAGGTTAGGTTAGGTTAGGTTAGGTTAGTTTAGGTTAGGTTAGGTTAGGTTAGGTTAGTTTAGGTTAGGTTAGGTTAGGTTAGGTTAGTTTAGGTTAGGTTAGGTTAGGTTAGGTTAGTTTAGGTTAGGTTAGGTTAGGTTAGGTTAGTTTAGGTTAGGTTAGGTTAGGTTAGGTTAGTTTAGGTTAGGTTAGGTTAGGTTAGGTTAGTTTAGGTTAGGTTAGGTTAGGTTAGGTTAGTTTAGGTTAGGTTAGGTTAGGTTAGGTTAGTTTAGGTTAGGTTAGGTTAGGTTAGGTTAGTTTAGGTTAGGTTAGGTTAGGTTAGGTTATGTTAGGTTAGGTTAGTTTAGGTTAGGTTAGGTTAGGTTAGGTTATGTTAGGTTAGGTTAGTTTAGGTTAGGTTAGGTTAGGTTAGGTTATGTTAGGTTAGGTTAGTTTAGGTTAGGTTAGGTTAGGTTAGGTTATGTTAGGTTAGGTTAGTTTAGGTTAGGTTAGGTTAGGTTAGGTTATGTTAGGTTAGGTTAGTTTAGGTTAGGTTAGGTTAGGTTAGGTTATGTTAGGTTAGGTTAGGTTAGGTTAGGTTATGTTAGGTTAGGTTAGGTTAGGTTAGGTTATGTTAGGTTAGGTTAGGTTAGGTTAGGTTATGTTAGGTTAGGTTAGGTTAGGTTAGGTTATGTTAGGTTAGGTTAGGTTAGGTTAGGTTATGTTAGGTTAGGTTAGGTTAGGTTAGGTTATGTTAGGTTAGGTTAGGTTAGGTTAGGTTATGTTAGGTTAGGTTAGGTTAGGTTAGGTTATGTTAGGTTAGGTTAGGTTAGGTTAGGTTATGTTAGGTTAGGTTAGGTTAGGTTAGGTTATGTTAGGTTAGGTTAGGTTAGGTTAGGTTATGTTAGGTTAGGTTAGGTTAGGTTAGGTTATGTTAGGTTAGGTTAGGTTAGGTTAGGTTATGTTAGGTTAGGTTAGGTTAGGTTAGGTTATGTTAGGTTAGGTTAGGTTAGGTTAGGTTATGTTAGGTTAGGTTAGGTTAGGTTAGGTTAGGTTGGGGTGCACGTCAGAGAGCCTCCACGTTGGCGCACCCTGGGCAACGTCGGCCCCCATTGGCCGGCGGCTGATCTCTGACACGACTTGGCTTGCTATACTGACTCTGATCCTTCCTTACACGATGACCTGGCATGCTTCACGGACTCCGACTCTTCCTCACTTGTTGACCCTTGGCATGTTATACGGACTCCGATTCTGATTACAAACACGTTGACCTGGCTTGTTCATGGATTCTGTTCCTTCTTAACCTGATGACCCTGGCTTGATTAACGGACACCGATCACGACCTTGGCTTGCTTTACGGACTCCGATTCTCCCTTTACTCGATGACCCCTGGCTTGCTTAACGGACACCGATCACACAAAATCATGGAAAGTACAAATAAAGAGATATTACCCGAGGAGGGTACCGGCTCTGCCGGAGAATCCCTCCCTGGGCCCTCGGGCCCAGGCTGCCCCACGTTTTCTCGGGGGGGCAAAAAGTTGCCGGTGGTAGTCCTGGAAAGGACTGCCTCGATTGACAGGCTGTCGGATGTAGGTGACAGCAGTTACACCGCCCTGGTGTCGGCGGATCCTGACGAGGATAGGAGAGCGGCCCCTAGGAGCAAGTTCTTTCAGAGCGCTTCTGCTCCTGGTAGCGATATGGAGGTGGAGGACATCCCGACTCCGACTAAGCCTCAGACGAAGCAGATGAAGAAGAAAGGTCGAGGTCGGCCTCCAACTACAGGCGAGTACGTGGGTGGGGTGCAGGTCAGAGAGCCTCCACGTTGGCGCACCCTGGGCAACGTCGGCCCCCATTGGCCGGCGGCTGATCTCTGACACGACCTTGGCTTGCTGTACGGACTCCGATTCCTCCCTTACTTGATGTGTACCAAGCATACATATCTCAACAACTCCTATGTGTATTTTGTATCGGAAAAGATTCTAAACTATTACAGTTCGATACGGGAAAGAAAAGAAAAACCCATCCACTTTATGTGTAAGCGTGTATGCGTGCACGTGTGTGGAGGTGATATGTGTAATGTTGTCGCAGTGATGTAAGATTTTGTGTCACTGTATCGCGCGAGCAACGCACTCAAGGGCTCCACGTCGAGGGAACGGACCTAGGCTTGAGCCGCTGCCGAAGGGGGCCTAATCTGGTGTCAATATGAAAAGCTAACATTAGCTACTCTATGTCACTATAAGATATTTTTGGCGACTTTTTTTGTTATAAGATGGCAATGGTCGTAATATGTAAATGTAAGCCAAGAGAATAAAGTGAATTTGTAAGAATTGCGTTATATATTTTCTTATCAAAAACGGTAAAATTTATCAATGTAGAAGATATTTTGTAAGATCTACTTTGAGTTATTAACCTTAAAGGGAGATTTACTTGTAAAAGAGCATTTGTACTACCAAATATAAAGATCCTGTGCCAACCATTGCACACATTATTTGTGACAATGAACATTACAGTGCGATCTTTCTACACATTACGCCGGTTGAAGACATAATATCCTCGGAGCAGTAAAAGAAATGATCGTCTAAATGGACTAGGCCTAATAAGTATCTGTCAAGACATTACTTCGATGATGAAACCTGACGAAGTACAATATATTTTTAGCAGGAAACATATCATTAATTTATGTGTAATTTATTCTATTGACCTTTTGTTACAAGATTAGCTGTGTCCGCGACTTCGTCCGCGTCGAACCCAATGTAAGAACAGTGCCTGATAAAATCATCCGAAAGTATTAAGTCCATTTACTTATCTAATTTTTTCTCGTACTTAAGTCGCGTCGTCATTAAAATTAGAATAACTTTTGTTAGACCGAGATTTTAATGAAAAAGAGACTAAATGATACTCGAAGGTATGCTCTATGATTTTCTAAAAGATTTTATAATGAATTTAGTATTTTGCAGTGATGCAAACGTTTTCATACAAACAGACAGATAGACAGACAGACATTTCTAAAAATGATTGAAACGTAATTTATCTGTGGGCACGGCAGTGCCACCACCAAGTTGGGCAATAAGCGGCACGTAGGTACTGTCATTTTCCCGAAGCAGTTCAGGCCATTTTCGACCCCCTATAATTTCGTTGTGGATAAAACTAGAAGCCTCATTCACTCACTGACTGACCGATCATCAACACTCTAAGGCACTTCTAGCAAACACAGAAGTTTCAAATTTCTTCATTTCAAATAACTTAAGACAGAAGGTCCATTAAGTAGGGACTTAATAGAGTAACCGACTTGGTATTGTTACATGGATCTCACAACTTTTTACGGTAGAAGAACTGAGTTGCGAGACTTGGTTTGACATTACTTAGACATTAAACACATGCAAAATTATTTTTTACAAAAGTTTAAAGAGTACAGAGACGTTAGATTTTTATTATATGTATAGATGAATACTTGTCTGTGCATTTTGCACTCTCAGAAATACATCCTGGATTCGGCCTTGGTCTTGACACACACTTTTTTTTATATCATAGGAGGCAAACGAACAGATGGGTCACCTAATAGTGATCACCACCATCCATAGACAGTTGCAACACCAGGGGAGTCGCAAGTACGTTGCCAGCCTGTGTTGGGGGGAGAGGAAGGGAAGAAGGAAGGGGAAGGGGAGGGTATGTGGGTCTCGGGCGTTCTCACTGACCGAACGAAACGCAACAATGCAAGCACTGTTACTTCACGTCGGTTTTCTCTGAGAGGGTGGTACTACCCCAGTTGAGCCGACCCATTCAGGCTAAAACCAGTAATAGCTTCAGCTTGGCTCTACCACCTACACTTCCTGAAGACTAAGTTAGATTGACAAGAGTCAAGTATTTGATGGCAATCGCGCTTTTTATTGCTTTACTGCAGAACTAGGTGTGACAGTGGCGCTTCAATCCCTTTCCACAAACGAACCACGCGTGCTAGGCTTCGGAGCCACAGTTTTGCGGGCAATCTGGGCAAGAACTAAAATGTTTGCTACTTATCTTTGCCATACCGTAAAACTGTAGAACAATCACCCGGCCAGGGTGTTCCATCCTTCTTATGACTTGAGTAAAGTGAAGATACATTTACGCATGCCTGCGTGACTGCGGCGAATGGCGATAAATAACTTTTCTCTCGGTGGTCGCCATTTTTTTTTAATTGGCCTATGCTTACCATCAGGCATGGTGCATTCAATTTGCCTTGCTACAAAAAATAAAAGAAAGAACCTCGTACTAAATATTTTCTTACTGATTCTGATGTATTAGACGAATAATATGAAAACTTGTTTAAGTGTAATAAAGGCCGCAGTTTAATGGCACGCTAACGGTAACTGAACACGTGATTTACGTAGTTTTGTTGATAGAAGCACTGCCCATTAGAAAACAGTCCTAAATTATATTCCATATATAATAAGCTAGCCCCGGCTTGATACATGCTACCGAAGATAATGAAACCAAATCTTTTCCCCACAGTATAATTGTATAATGAAAAAAAATTGATGAACCGAACGCCAATCTGTCAATATTTTTGAAGATCTTGTTATCTTCTCTCTTACTCATTATATTATATAGAGACCAAGCAATCGTTTTAAAAAATTAAATTCATCCATATCCGTCCATCCATAAGAAGTTTTATTTCAAAAACTTTGGATAATGTTGAAGCATAAAAACCATTGGTCGATAATCGATCACTGTGCAGCAATTAGTTTGTAGGAGCTTCGGCTCACTACTAGAATATTCGAGACTGACACGGACAGCGTAATGATAAAACTCGGGGTGCGTAAAATAGAATGTTTATTAAAATTATCATAATAGGTATATATAGAGACACGCGACATTACATTTATTTGTTCAATTGTTTGAACGTCATTCTATTTATAATATTTACAAAAGTTTCAGCCAGCCTGCCAAAGAGGATGACACTCTCGGTAGCTTCAAGTTTAAACAAAATTATACAAGTTTTGGATTTAGTGTTCGTTGCAATAAATGTGTGTTTTGCAACAAATCTGTTTAATTACACATTTAGTAAAATAATAAGTCGCATGTCACCGGGTATTATCTAGGTCTGTTTCCACATAATTGCCTAGGTATTGTACCGTAGCATGATCAGACTGGCATTACAGCTATTCCTGGGGATTGTAGTGCATTAATTACTAGAAACACTACAATTTTTAGCATCGGGGATATATTTTTTATCGACCGCCATTTTGGCGACGCATTGTTGTAATAATGAGACGCCCCACCACTCTGAGCGGTATATAAATCTATATAGGGTTTTATATCTTACTTATAATTTTGTGTTATTTAACTCGGTATTTTGTAATATTGGTGGCATTTTATGTAGTTTGGTTATTGTGCATAAGTGAAATGGATGGAAAATAATACCATGGAGAAATGAATTATGAGCTGCCTCAAAAAATTTCTTTTCTTTTTAAATATATAGCATAGGAGGCAAACGTACAGGTTGGTGCAACACCAGGGGAGTCGCAAGTGCGTTGCCAGCCTGGGTTTGGGGGAGGGGACGTAAGGGGAGAGGGCGAGGGAAGAGGGAGAGAAGGTGGGCCTCCGGTGCTCTTACTAACGAAACGAAACGCAACAATGCAAGCACTGTTACTTCACGTCGGTGTTTCTGTAGGTCGGATGGTAGTAGGGTGGGCCAAAAAAACTTTTAATTTTTTATTTTGGCTACCACGAAATTATCGTCCAAGATGACGAAAAAAAGATTCTGGTAAAGTCTGAGCTCTTAATATTAGTTTTCATCAATATTAGTTTACATCGTGTTTTGCGATTTCCCATTTAAATTACACGGGATTTTTTTTTTTCGTATTTTGATGTATCTCAACGATTTATTCTGTGGTAAAAGTAAATACATAATTTTGTAGGATATTGAACGGCCTACAAAAAAGGTCTGATATAATTTTTCGCTAAGTCAACTCGGTTAAAAGCTATTCGCAGTTAAAGTTCAGCCGACCCATTCATGCTGAAACCAGTAATAGCTTCAGCGTGGCTTTACCACCTACAAAAACCTGGAAAACTCTAACAAAACCAGCATTAAAAGTATTGCATGACACTTGTAATATTACCTACTCGACAATGGCAGTAATGATCTGGACGATTAATAGCCAAAAATTTTTTTTTTTTGTTATTGCCAGATTGAATAAATATGTGAAAGAGATGACGT
>MNPI01032905.1:0-10078 GCA_015888305.1 Antheraea pernyi | reverse complement strand
TAGGTATATAATTTTCCAAGGTTCTTTTTATTATCAGGGTGGGATACATCCGCTGGGCCCGCTAGTATTTTTATATTTTCGTCGCGTAAGGAATTTACTATAATTTTCTCAATACAAATATCTTATTCGAAATTTAAGGGAATCGAATCTACATTTTTTTTGGGAAATATGATTTAAGAGAGAGAACAAATAAGTTTTAAACGAAATGTCCATGCATTCAGTAATGAGATTAACCGATCTGTTTCCACTACAACCGGACAGATGGCGCTGTCTCATTTTTTGAAATCTTTAGTGTGTGATGATGATGATTGTTCCGACCAGTTTTGGTCATGGCGACCACTTTGACCCCTAAACTTAGAAATGGCACTGATGCGCTCGAAGATGGCTTATGTAACCTATCTTCGCGGCGGAACTTCGTGCACAATGAGGGCACGAGAGTACGCCGTTCTCATAATGATATGTTACGGAAGCAAGAGGGCGAGCCTTTAACTGGTCGCGTTTGGTATCAAGGTCAACTTTATGCTGAGCCTCGAATTCGCGTACTCGGCGGTTCACCGTTCTGCACCATTCTGGCCGTTGTGCTGCCAAACGTTCCCAACAAGAGGTCTCTATATTGCATGTATATATCGAACAATGGATTTCTTTTTGTTTTCATAGTAGCGCTGTTTTTTGATGAACTTGATATTTCAATGTTACAGAATCTTGTAGAACTATAAGTCACTTGGGAGAGAGAGACGGAAGAGTATAAAATTTTTGCTTACTTAAAGATTTTGTACCAAAAATGACGAAGGTCCATTGGTCTTAAATTTGTCACTGTTCGTCTTTTATCTTGTAAGTAAAAACTTTATACCAAGTCGTTTGTAATACATGTTGTAAATTAAAAATAAGCACACTTTCCCACAAAGATACCATTTTTATATTCATAATGGATCTGACGCTTGTCTTGTTCTTTTTTTAATTCAGTAAAAAGATGTAAATGTCTATAAAATATCATGAATGTAAATAACAAAATTTTAATCAGTAAAATATGATAGATTAATCTTTAATTTAATAGAATTATTTATTTTTAACCGACTTCGAAAAAGGAGGAGGTTACTACGTTCGGTTGTGTGTGTGTTTTTTTTTATGTATGTTAATCGATATCTCTGTCAATTATGAACCGATTTTAATGATCCTTTTTTATTGGAATCGGTTATTTTCAGAAGTGGTCCCATATAAATTTTAAGAAAATATTCAACCCCTAAGTGGGTGAAAAATCGTTTATTTGATTTTCACCCACTTCGTCTTTACGTATTTTCGTGAAATTGGAACCGATTTATTATACCCATTAGAAACCAAATATATTTATGCACACTAAAAATGGAAAAATAAAAATAATTTACAAAAAAAATAAACCGCCTTCGATGTGAAAAACTAATGAGGCACTAAAAAGCGAAAAATAACTGAATTATTATTTTAACCAAATTAAATAAAAAATATTGATATTTGCGCTACCTAATAATATATTTGAAGTCGATGCCAACCTACATTTCAAATTCGTTGCAGGTAATAAAATATGTACGAGATGGGACACGAGAGTGGACCAAAACTTTGTATGTAGAATTGTAGATGATATGAATTTAGGTTGTCATTGACTTCAAATATATTATTAGGTAGCGCAAATATCAATATTAAAATCATAAAGCATATCCTCAGGAGTAATTTAGTCTTTGTTTCATTAAAATCGGTCCACACTATCATAAGTTATTGTAATTTGAATGACGTCGGGTTTTTTCCCTTTTGAAAGACCTTAACGTTGGTCCAAAGTAACTATTCCACGCGGAGGAAGTCGCGGGCAAAATTTAGTAACAAATAAAAGTCGAGGCTGTCATAAGAACTGCCGACAGAGGTGAAAACTCAAAACAATGGAATAACTGTGTTCACTTTTGAATTGTTTAACTTTCATAATTTGTATATTGAAATTATTAACGTTAGAGTGGCTTTGATATCTACTGGCACACGGAGCAATAATATACATTCTTATAAAGTTTATTAATCAATCAAACCTATGATGATCTGCAGAATATAAAGATTACATACTTATCTACGAACTGATCTCTGACACGACTAAACTGATATTAAAGAAATTTGAATTGCAGATAGGGCATGAGAGTATTATCTGGGCTCAATAACATTACTTTTTGGTGGGATCTTGGAATATTATGTAGTGGATTTTAAATTTTATTCATAATCTTATGTTATCTATTATTCTGGGCTCAATAACATTACTTTTTGGTGGGATCTTGGAATATTATGTAGTGGATTTTAAATTTTATTCATAATCTTATGTTATCTATTATTAAACTTGTTTTATGAGCGATTAAATTAGATTTACCTCATTTTGAAATGAAACAACACATTTATTCTTATCTATATGATCTGCAAAAAATCATTTACTTTAATAATAACTTTTTTAAACGACTTTAGACTAGACTTTAGACGACGCTAAAGTGTCTCTTTTGGTTAGTGATAGTATTAAAAAAAACGTAATATAATGGTAATTATAGAAATAAAACTTAAGTGTCCGAGTTGATCTCTGAAAGTGAAAGTCTATATATGTTTGTATTGTTTTACAAATGTTAAGCATGAACTAAGTTATATAACTTAACAGAGATAATTTGAAATTGAGGAACATGTTCGTAGGAATAAATACAAATTTCAAATTTACAATAAAACAATAGACAACGCATAAGTGGTCAAGATGAAACTCTCAGTTCCTATAAAAAAAAATAAGACTCGGCATCATTTGTGCCTTCCTAAAAGTAGCTCAAAAGAGACATTAATGAAGGTCAAAATGTAAAAGGAACGCACAAAAACCAGAGTGAATATTTTATTATTTATTAATATATATAAATAAACATCAATTACCAAATATATGTAAGCATATCACTTTATAACTGCTGAATTTATTTCGTATATCTTATTTTCGTATATTATACTGATTAACCTGGACTAGATATGTATGAAAGGAAATATTGAAAAAATCTTTCGGAAACGTAACAGTTTTAAGTAAAAAAATCTTCAATAGAAAGTGACAGAGGAATAAAATAGTAGAAAAGATTTAAAAAAATGTTGGCATAATTGTCAGACTGATTTTCAGTTCAATTGACATTTGCTAAAAACGGACAGTTAATATCACATAAATTAAATGTCATAATTACTAATGTCATAGTATAAATTACATAAGTAAAACCGCTAAAAATCACAAACAAATAATAGAAATAGTAACAAATTGGTCATGCCATATTTCAGACTCACTAATGTCCGGTTTCTGTGATACTCGGTTAAACTACCAATAGTTATTGACTCAACAAAATTATCCAAAGATAAACTGTCAAATTGCCCTTTGAGTTTTACTGGCATTTATCGTATGAATCGTGTGTTGAGAAACGAAATTTGACTAGTTATCAAACCGATAACGCTATTGAACAGTTAAACTACAGTTAAAGTACCTCAGAAACTGAGCATAAGACCAATAACAGGTTCTTGGGTAATAGCGTTAGGTTTTATAATAAAGTCCCAATGAGTTTTCGGCGGGATCTTAGAATTTTATATAGTGGACTTTATATTTTATTCATAATCCTGTGTTATTTGGCTCTATAGTATATCATATCGGTGGTGTTTTGCGTAATATAGTTTGGTTATTACGCGAAAGTGAAGTGGATCGGAACTAATACCACGGAGCAAGGACTCCGACTTACCACAAGAACTCCCTGGAAAGTTCTAACATGACGGCCACCATCTTGTTAGTTCATTGAAATGATCGCGAGAAACTTGTAATATTATTACGTACTTGACAATGGCAGTAATAATCTACTAGAAGATTGGTTGCAAAAAAAAACATTACTCCTTTCAATATGTGAAAGATGGTGACGTATTGAAATGAGGCCCCTCTCTGTGCATCCACCAAAAACACCCACTAAAAGAAAACGATATTGTAACATATAATGTATTCCAAATATATATATGTTACAAATGTTACAAAGATGTACCCGATCGAGTTTGCCGGTTCTTCTCGATGACTGCGTTGTTTTCCGAACCGGTGCTAGTTTTGACGTTCATAAGCGCCTTATTAGGACCTAAACTGAATAAAGTATTTTTGATTTGATTTGATAAAATTAAAACAGTGGTAACTTTAAATCGATTAAAATATTTCAGGTCTTATGTAATAATAGATACGAAAGACGGTATATAAATAAAACGAGATAAAAGATAAAACAAGTAATTGCTACAAAATAATCATCCACACTAATTATAAAGTCACATGAATGTTAATTAAGGCTTCGTTTAAAATATCCATTTCTCTATCGGGCCGGATTATACTGTTGCCATATCAATGTGATATATGCGACAATACTCCATCTAAGCATTTCTAGATTTCCTTCCGCCATATCTAGGGCATTCAGTATTCGCCCAATTTTACTATTTAAGTTCTACGAATACCACTATCTGTACTATTTGACTTATTCAAATTTTACGAGTTTCTTTAATACCTTCATTATTATTGAATACTAACGGGCCCTTAATTATATTATATTCGTAGTTTAAAAGCATATTGTGTAACCACGTTCTGGAGGTGTTAGAGCTGAAGCTATTACTGGTTTCAGCATGAATGGGTCGGCTCGACCGGGGTATTATCACCCGACTCACGTAAACACCGACGTGAAGTAACAGTGCTTGCATTTTGCTTGCAGCCTTTGTTTGGCATTATTATTTTGAAACGATTTATTATGTTAGAAATTAAAAATGTTGGTTATAGCAAAATATTAGTATTTGTCTTCTACAGCTATATTGATTGATGAAGTATCAAATATATAATTATGTAAACGCATAGTACTTTTGCGTTACAATTCGAAAATCTCGTAAATCGCAAATAATACTTGGGTCAGTAGTATTTGAATACATACTTCGAATAGTAAAATAGCCACATCATTCGTTATAATATAATAAAATGAGATACAGATCAAATACAAGTCCATAGTACAAGCATAAAAAATATTGAAGTCAATCAACAAATTGCGTTTTATTGCCTAAGTTTATGAGATGATTACATCACAAACGGATGAATCGTAGATCATATTATTGCTTCATTGAATACACGATCAATCATATAGTTCATGTAACTTTATAAACAATATCATTTATTCACATGATTACAAATAAATAAAAGTTTGACATGGATTTTGTTGGCATTTTGAGTGGATATCTCTTGTATTAAAACACTTTGAGTACTTGCGAGCAGTTTGTCAGATATGGTTACTACTCAAATAGTAGCGTAAAGCTCTATAGTCAAGATAATATCATCATCATCAGCCTGTAAGAGACCCAGTACAGGGTCATAGACCTCTTTCTGAAAGAAGTTATGGGCATAATCACCACGCCGACTCACGACGTATTGGTGATTTCAAACTCGGAGAAATTCATTTTTATATTTTTCCCATATACAGTGGTAGGTACTACAAGAATATTTCTCAGGTTCAGGTTTCCTCACGATGTTTTCCTTCACCGTCAGCCTTATAGTCTTATCAATTGAAATTAGTAAATGTACGCGAATTCCGAAAACCTTGTTGGTACATGCTGGGGTTCAAACCTGCAGACATCGGATTGGTATTCCACCGTTCAAACCACTACTAGATCAGCACGACGTTCTTGTTCAATAAATGAGCTATCTAACGCAAAATTAGTTTTTCAGATCGGTTTATTACTTTCTAAGAATGCCGCTTTTCAATATACAGACTATCCAGCATTGAAATATTGCTAAAATATGTACATGTCATAGTGGCAGCATTCAGAGTCGGAGCATTCAGCAGTCGAAATTAACACATAGATAACACATAGTAACACATATTTTTATTACATAGCGAATATTCGAACCGTCATCCTTTTTATCACAGGAGTTTCCTAACAGCGCCATCTATTATTTTCTATGTTAATCAATACTGGTTAATTCACTTGTATTTTATATTGTTATTAATATGGTTTATTCTAAATTATTGAATAATTTAAATAGGATTAAGCTGTTCATAACTTTTAGATTTCCACCTGTTTTCCACATAAGCAATGATAGAAGTAAGTAAATAAACCGGTGTCACGCCACACGGGACATCTTAAAACAACGTGGCGTCTTGCATCGTTCACATGTTTATCGATAAAATTTGTATCTTTATTTCATTCGTGATTTCAAGTAGACCTAAATTATTGTCACAATAATTGAATTCGAATTTGTAAAATTGTAATCGACTTATTCTAGATTTAACACGTGGAGACCTATTTAATGCCTTTTAAACCGGAATTACATCTGACGTGCAGCCGAGATATAATAATAAAGTTGCTATTTAAAATTGGTAACAAATTCACAATGTAATTAAAACAAATTAGGAGGACCTAAAACTATGTATTAAATCGTAGATTTCAAAGTTTATTAATACTTCGTTTCCATCACTTGGGTTGTCGGCTGGTGAAGGAAGGCGATACCGTTATTCGTTTCCATCACTCGGGTTGTCGGCTGGTGAAGGAAGGCGATACCATTATTCGTTTCCATCACTTGGGTTGTCGACTGGTGAAGGAAGGCGATACCATTATTCGTTTCCATCACTTGGATTGTCGGCTGGTGAAGGAAGGCGATACCATTATTCGTTTCCATCACTTGGGTTGTCGGCAGGTGAAGGAAGGCGATACCATTATTCGTTTCCATCACTTGGGGTGTCGGCAGGTGAAGGAAGGCGATACCATTATTCGTTTCCATCACTTGGATTGTCGGCTGGTGAAGGAAGGCGATACCATTATTCGTTTCCATCACTTGGGTTGTCGGCAGGTGAAGGAAGGCGATACCATTATTCGTTTCCATCACTTGGGTTGTCGGCAGGTGAAGGAAGGCGATACCTTTATAAGTGCGTGTACGAGTTTGTTTCTGAGATCGTGAGATCATTAATTATTACTGTTTCAAACTTAATCATTATTGCCTGAGTGTTCATTGTTGTGTTTGAACTTATTGTAAAATCATTATTAAAAAGAGCAAGAGTTGAAGAAGTCATCGTTTTATTTCATAGTGTCAGTTGTGTTGTGAAAATACATACAAATGGAGGACAATTTCACTGTGGGCTGTCCTTCTCTATTTATCATACACATAAATACAATTGAGGTGTCTGGTTTTACTATGGACTAATTTGAGTGATTTCCTACTCCAAACGAATGAAATATTTGTTTCTACCTAAAATAATTGTAGTATACACATAGCATGATTAATGTATGTGTGTGACGATACAGATACATTTCAGAGTGGCGTTTGAAGATTGAATTACTATATCTAATAATATTTAGATGACAATATGTTGTGAATTTGCCCTTGCTCTATCTTAGTAAATGAACGTAAGGGTCGGGAACATTGTAGATTAAGCGTATTACATATTTGATGAAATAGTCACTTGTCTTTTTTTTACGTCATAGCAGGCAAACGAACAGGTGGATCACCTGATGTTAAGTGATCACCACCGTCCATAGACAGTAACAACACCAGGGGACTCGAAAGTGCGTTGCCAGCCTGTGTTTGGGGGAAAGGGAGGGAGGGGAGGGGAGGTGGGCCTCCGGCGCTCTCACTGACCGAATGAAACGCAACAATGCAAGCACTGTTACTTCACGTCGGTTTTCTATGAGAGGGTGATACTACCCCGGGGTGAGGCGACCCATTCATGCTGAAACCACTAATAGCTTCAGCGTGGCTCTACCACCTACTAATTGTTATTAGAAGATTAGCTATTGTGAAGGCTCATCAGTCCAACAGCTTACAGTCAGTTAAAAAAAATGTGTTGTCTCAATTTTCGGATAACTTGCGACATTGTTGTTTATTGTTAACTCCTGCATTGACGGTATGAAACGGAAATTCTATCATGCTATTTATCTGCGTATAATTTTTTAAGCTAGTCTCAATTTTGCTATTTATGCTTACGGTTTTAGAATTCTAATTAGCATGATACACAGGCTAAGGACTTGTCAAAACTTATATGAATTCAATCAATCTGTATTCAGTCCTTAACCTTCGAGCCAGACAGCCTTGGGAGGCTCCGACGTGTCTGGGCGGGAGGGGTGCGGGACGCGGGCGGCAGTCGGAGCCGCAGACGGCTCTGCGATATAACCCATCGGGATTCGTGTTTGGGTGTGAGCAGAAATCATTATTTTAAATCCTAGTCTTATCGATACTTATATCATTTTGCACAGAAACGTATAGTAACTTCAAGTGTAAACTTAAATACACACGACTTAGTGGAGCATATTGGAATACACTGTCGATAGAGGTAACTTTGTATTCCACAATAAGCCTGAGATGTTGGTTGACGAAAACGTAATAACTCTGTTATATTTTGAAATTGTAATTATTATAATAATTGTGACTTACATAGTAGTATATACTGTAATAAGTATGATAATGGACGGATATAGGAGTAGAGGAAGACAGAAAAAGGTATGGATGGATTGTGTGAAAAATTCACTAGTTTTTAGTATTTTTTGTTTACTGCTAGTAATTTTTCTACTTACCTCACATGAGTTTCTATTTGCCAAGACTTTTGATTACAAAGTTTGTACTATTATGTTATCCTCGTGGATAAATCGATACAACCATAAGACTACCACAACAAGAACAACATAAGAATTACTACTTTACGAATATATATATGGGGTGTAATTACTAAGATGTTCTTATTTCACTTTTTTTTATTTAATTTTTTTATAGTAGCACGGCTAAATGACTGTTCTGTGCCTGATGATAAGCACAGTACAATCCAAAAACAATGGTGTCATGTCATGCCAGCCTGCGAAAGGCTGGATATGCACAGGCTGATCCCGAAATGCGACCCGCAGAAGCGAATCACTATGACGGGCTTTTTCGCCATATACATGGTGGTTGCAACCCAGTCAGATCGTAAAACCCTACCACCCTATATACCTATGAGTGCTGACGTACGAAGAAGATGAATGAGAGAAAATTGCATGTGACAGAGATATTAAGATGTGTGACGTAACTAGAATGGATAAGATTAAGAATGAGTATATCAGAGGAAGGTTGGTAATAGCATCAATGACAGATATATTAAGGAGTAATAGGTTAGCATGGTATGGACATGTCATGAAGAGAGACGAAAGTCATGTAACTAGAAAAGTTTTAAGTATGAAAGTGGACGGATGTAGGATTAGAGGAAGAACGAAAAAGGTGTGGATGGATTGTGTGAAAAATGTGTATAAAAAGTGTGTGAAGTTGACATGATATCTGACAGGTGAGAGTGGAAAAGGAAAACATGTTGTACCGACCCTACTTAGGTGGGATAAAAGTAGAAGATAATGAGAGAAGTATATAGAAATTGGAAACCCAGGCGTATTCCTGTAGCATTACTTGAGATCCGTTTCCTGTCTAGATAACATCATGTGAAATATAGGCCAAATGCTAAATCCACTCATATAAATTTAAAAAATATGGCATTTTATGTAAATGTAACTAATTCTTTAATTTAATGAATTAACGAACGAGTATTTAAGTTAATAAAAAATTTTGCCCCAAAGTTGAATATCACTTTAATATTATACAAAAAATTAAAATGGGTACTAAAATATCACTCGAACCCAAAATCGTATTTAACCTTCGTTTAAAACCAATTAGGGATTGGACAGTATTGGATATCACTTTTTTTTTTGGTTTCGCTAAATCATTCGCCAGCATTTGTTACTAACATTAAGTGATATACCATCTCGAATTTTCGTTTAACTATAATTCTAGTATGTTTAATTAATTAATAGATTGGTAATCTTCATTAGTAAATTCCCATTTAACCATTAAAGTAAGCCGAACTTCAGTGTGCATGGTATTGTTATAAAATAACATCACATTTGTAAATTAAACGATATATCTGCTTAATAAAATTATGAACACCTAGTAATGTACAACGCACAGCTTACACCACCGCGTGTAGAAGCCTGAAATTAAGTACACGAGTTCTTTAAATAATGTGGGTTTATATTGACTCGGCAGCTGCTCAAGCGTAGGTCCGTT
>MNPI01032843.1:0-10123 GCA_015888305.1 Antheraea pernyi | reverse complement strand
AAATATACGTGATTATTTCAGGGTTTGTTAATACATTACAGTCGGTTTCGTTGTTAAGCGGGTTTTTTGGAAAAAATGATTAATCAGCGTTGACTTTCCGTTGGCCATTTTCTGGTTCAGTATTAGCAACGCACTCCGGGATTTCTTTCTGTGTATATTTATTTATATTACAAACTTGGACTTCAGGTACACTGTCGAATGGATCGGTAGAGAAGGTCTCGACACTGAGACCCACAATGAATACTTGAATCATTTTATCACACACTTCTACAAAAATATCATCAAGCTTGTTGACAGGTACGAATAATGTTAGTTCTGAACTTTGATTGATATTCGTTGTATATATATAATGTACATTATTGTTTGTCTTATTATAGAAATTACATTTGAATTATTTTCAGTATTTGGCATTATCAAAACGTAATGAAAATAACTATTCAAAAGTTACACCTGACGCTATGTTGCATTTACGAATTGTAATTTTTTTTTTATAGTAGCACGGCAAAATGACTGCACTGTGCCTGATGGTAAGCACAGTACAATCCAAAAACAATAGCGACCACCGAGTGACACATTATCCATCGCCGGTCGCCGTTGTCATGCCGGCCTACCACCCCGCTTTCGCCATTGCCTCGTCCGTTATTCAGCAGGGTGCAGCACGTAAATGAAACTGCACTATATGATCTATAGTGACTGATTTATTTAAACATATACATACTATTTGAGTATATACAACAATATTCATCCATATTATTTTTAAGAGTCTATTATACAGTTCTTATTAAGATTGCATTATTATTATTATACCACTAAACGGTGGTAGAGCTACTCTGAAGCTATTAATGGTTTCAGTATGAATGGGCCGGCTCGCCCGGGGTACTACCGCCCGGCACACAGAAAACCGACGTGAAGTAACAGTGCTTACATTGTTGCGTTTCGTTCGGTCAGTGAGAGCGCCGGACCCCTTCCCTTACTCCCCCTTTCCCCCAAGACAGGTTGGCAACGCATTTGCGACTCCCCTGGTGTTGCAAGTATCTATGGACAGTGGCGATCACTTAACATCAGGTGACCAACATGTCCGTTTGCGTCCTATTATATGATATATTAAGAAAATTGTCTAACGATTATTAGAATATAACTAAGCAAAAGCTTTAAAATGTTGGCTAGAAAAACATGAAGAATAGTAAAAAAATTAATTTACTTATGTCGACATATTATTAGGAAATTGTGTTACTTTTCCCTATGAAAGTGGTAAAATAAATAACATAATATGAGATATAAAATTGTTTGGTAAGGTACTGTATAATTGCAGAGCAATGCGCAAAGAGGATAGCAGTGCCCAAGGGCAAATAGTTACAGAGATACTACAGCATCTTCACGCATGTAACAATTCAGTAAAGGTGTTCCACGGGAGAGAGGAAGATTTGATCTTCATTGAGAATTATATGAAGAATGATTCCGATAAACCACTAGTTTTATATGGAGAAGGTTTGAAAGCAATTTTATTATGTAATAGCTCTGCCCGCGACTTCGTCCGCGTAGAAGTTAATGCAAAAAACAGTCTTACTGTGTCTTAGATAATATTATTTATACATTATATATATTATATACAATACTAGTGGGCGCCCAGTGGTCGACATTCGACCATAGTTCATTGATTTTTTAAAGTTTAAATTTTATTAGGGTTAATATTACTGTTGCATGTAGAATAAAAAGGGTAATTGGAACGTAATTGGAACGTAAGTGTAAAATAATACATACAGTCGAGCATTGCAACCTCTTTCGCAACCTTTTTTGAAGTTCTTTATTGACGGATGTATTATTGTCTTTTTTATTTACATGTGTGTATATGTTGTGTAAAAAGGAAGTATTAGTGTGAGTAATGCATATTTTAATTAATTTAATGTACTTCTAATGCATTTTATATAAAATAAATAGCTTTCTGCACTTCTCCTCCATATAAACGTTAACTATGCCAAATTTCACGTTCATCCGTTCGCCCAGTTCCGTTAAAAAGGGATACAAAGTTTAGGCTTCACGTATTAATATATATATGATCTTTGTCTCTGTAAGAGATTAAATTGCCTTTACTTACCTACTGTTCTCTCGTACGTAACTCGAGCCTTCATTCAAATTACGATTACTATTCATAAAGTTGACCAATTTTAACTAAACAAAGGCTAAATGTTACTCGAAAATATGCTTTATAATTTTCTTGGTGAGGTTTTATCGTAAACTAAACGTAAACCTGGACAGCTCATCATGGATTTATCGATTAATATACTTTATAAAAATGTATTTAATTATTGCTCCGAATGCCAATAGATATGAAAACCACACTAATGTTAATAATTTCAATAAACGAATTCTTAAATTTAAATATTGTTATTCGCACTGTAATTAATATGAAAATTCAAAAGAGAACACATTTATTTCATTGTTTTGAGTTTTCACTTCTATCGGCAGTCCTTATGCCTAAGTCAACTTCTTCTTTTTGATCTTATAGATCAGACCTTTGATTGAAGATATTGAACTGAAAAAGTTATTTTTGGTATTAAATATAGTTTCTCCATGTGCTTACTTAAACCAGCTATTTGGTGCTTTAGCAGTTATAGGAACATTCAAGTTATTTTAAACTTCATTTTAGGCGGTTGCGGTAAAACAAGTCTTTTAGCCAACAGTGCAGCGATGTCACTACGAACGTGGTTCGCTGAAGTACGTCCGACTAATATAATTCGTTTTCTAGGAACAACTCCAGATTCTAGTGCTTTAACTCCGACGCTTATATCAATTTGCCAACAGGTAACTTACATATTCACATATAGAAATTAAATATAAACAATTGTGGGAAGGTCGTTGGGTACAGAGACTTTTTTATCTGGAAGAGAAGATATTGAAATTTATTTGTGTACTTTTCTTTCCAAAACTGCTGTTAATAAAGCAATAGTAAGAATAATCGAGAAAGAAACTCGTTTCCGAGTTGTTATATAAGTAGGCAACACGAAAAGAGTAAATCAGTCAATCATAAATTAGAGAAGAAAGATTTTTTTTGTTTTTATACCATTGGCGGCAAACGAACATGCGGGTCATCTGGTGATAAGTGATCACCGCTGGCCAAGGACACCTGCGGCACGAGGAGAATCTCAAATGCGTTGCCGGCCCTTGGGAAAGGAGTTGGCTCGTTTTTGAAACATGGCAGATTGTGAGGTCTGGAAACGCGGCCGCTGGGATTTCGTTCCAGATAAAAAATTAATACCAGTTATTACAAAGCCATTACCTAGTTAATAAAATGAGGTCATATTAACAAAAAACACCATTTACATCATTGGGGTCGTTATATTTCTAAATAAGCTTTTGATGAGTGGTAGAGCCACGCTGTAGCTATTACTGGTTTCAGCATGAATGAGTCGGCTCGCCCGCGTTACACCCGACACACAGAAACACCGACGTGAAGTAATAAGCATGCATTGTTCCGTTTCGTTCGGTTAGTGAGAGCGCCGGAGGCCCACCTACCCCACCCTCTCTTCTCCCCCATCCCCACTTCCTCTCCCTCAAACACAAGCCGTCAACGCAGTTACGACTCCCCTAGTGTTGCTTACGTAGTGGTAGTGCTATGGACGGAGGCGATCACTTACCAACAGGTGACCCGTCTGTTCGTTTGCCCCTTTTAATATAAAAAAAAATTTTTTAGGTACTTTTAGAATATTTTATGAAAAAACTGGCCAATGAAATTAATTATCGTAAATGTTTCAGATTTCTTATAATTTTGCTTTACCATTTGAATCGATTCCTGATGATCTGGTGCCTTTAACTGCACATTTCAAACAGCTACTAACAATAGCAAATCCACAACAACCATTGCTACTGTTCCTTGATTCTGTAGACCAGTTGACTGGTATAGGAACTGAGAATAACAAAGTATCATGGCTTCCGACGAGACTACCTCCACATTGCAAGGTCATTATTTACCATCATTACTGTATCTTTCTCTAGGCTTAATAAGTTACCGTGTTCCATCCATCTTTGGTTTCCACATATATCATTTGTTCACTTAACATCCATTATACTGTAGTTAAATAGTCTTATCCATTAAAAAAAGAATATTCAGGTTAAGGATTTTTAAGGCCTATTTTTTTTTTCAAAATCAATAGGAAAGGAATACGGTATATTGACTCTGCCTTCCCAATACATTTTTGACAATTTAATCCGGTCCGGTCAATTTAAACAAGGTCCGTAAGAACCTTGAAAAGCTAGATTTCGTAAAATACCGGCACAATCTAAATACTAGAAATAATGACAAACTGGTTGTCCCACGTTTTAGACTTAGTAAAACCGGTAATAGTTTTTTGGGAAATAGAGTTAGATTTTACAAGACAGTCCCAAAGGATATTACCGATTTGCCGGATTGCGAATTTAAGCGCCATGTCAAGCGGGTTTTGGTGTCGAAAGGCTATTATAGAGTGGATCAATATGTGAACGATGGTGATGTCTTGAATTAACTCATCTCTGTGCATCCATTAAAAACGTTTGTGACATTTACTATTATATCTATACTAATAATAATAATAATAATCTATACTAATATTATAAAGAGGTAAAGTTTGTGACGTTGCGAGTCTGTGAGTTTGTGACGTTGTGACCTTGTAAGGGGTAATCTCAGGAACTACTGGTCCGATTTGAATAATTCTTTCAGTGTTATATAGCTCATTCATCGAGAATTGATATAGGTACTATATACCACCACGCTAAGGCCGGTAGGAGCGGAGCACAGATGAAAAATGTTTCAAAATCGAGATGTTTTTTGTTTGGAGAGCTTCTGCTGTGTGTCAGCGTTAGCCCAGAGAACTATTACTACGCGGACGAAATCGCGGGCAGGGGCTATAATCTATATACTAATATTATAAAGAGGTAAAGTTTTGTGACGTTGTAGGGAGTAATCTCAGGAACTACTAAACCGATTTTGAAAATTCTTTTACCAGTAGAAAACCACGTTATTTGTGAGTGTCATATGCTATATATCATCACGCTAAGGGTAATGGAGCGGAGCAACAATGAAAAATGTTTTAAAATCGGGGCTCTTATTCCTTTTGAGAGCTTCCGCTACGTCTTAGCCCAAAATAACTATTCCACGCGTGTGAAGTCGCGGGCAGAAGCTATTAACTAAGTATATTATCTATACTAATATCATAAAGGGGTAAAGTTTCTGAGGTTGTAGGGGGTACTATCTGGGAAGTCGGAGAAAAATGCTCGAACGAAAACGTTTCTTACGAACGATGAGATATATATGATTGAGTTCTAGAAAAAAGTTGCAGCTTGATAATGCCTATTTCCGCCCAACAAAGTGGGCACGGGTCGGCTAGTATAGAATAAAAAGATAACCCAGATCGAGTTTCTTGCCGCTTCTTCTCGATGACTGCGTTTATTTTCCGAACTAGTAGTTTTGACGTTCATAAGCGCCTTCTCAAGGCCTAAAACGGCAAGAAACTCCGTGTGTTTTATCATTTTTTCTTCATCAACAAAGAATTTTATTAGGACCTTTCGAATAGATGATGCAGCTCTTCGACTATTTATGAGTATAATATGTTTCGAACTTCTTTCGAAGTCACAATAAAGCTCTAACTTTTCCAGATCATAGTGACTTGCGCTTGTGAAGAACTTAATCCAGAAGTATCCAAAGAATATGACGTGCTTCGAAGGATGATCGATTCGGAAGATAATTTTCTTGAAGTTAAAGCGCACGGCGAAGATTTAGCAATGCAAGTTTTAAAGTAAGAATATGAAATTATTGTCTATTAATATAGTTATTTGCTACTCAAAAAAGACGTTACCTAATACACTTTGTATTAGCGGTGATATAAATTTTGAAATGGTCTTCCTAAAGTAGATATTATGGTTTTCGATCAATTGATTGTACAAAAGAAGGTTACATAAGTTGTGAGATTTTTTCTACTTTAAATTGTATCATAAAACTAGCAGGTCCGGCTGACGTTGTCCCGCCCTGATGATAAAAAAGCCTTGACAAATTATATGCTTAAATCTACCTCATGAGTCACTTTATCTACTGGTGAAAACCGTTTGATACTTTTT
Organism: Antheraea pernyi; assembly: GCA_015888305.1. Classification (NCBI taxonomy): domain Eukaryota; kingdom Metazoa; phylum Arthropoda; class Insecta; order Lepidoptera; family Saturniidae; genus Antheraea; species Antheraea pernyi. The sequence continues at coordinate 4,036 of MNPI01032843.1, read as the reverse complement.
GAGTTTATCGCAAACAGACACGACAGACGTGGCACAGGATTTTGTTTTATAATATGTGGTGATGACTTGGAAAGAAGATAATGACAACTGAGTTGGTGATGTATGGTCCTTGTTGTCCACAGTGATAGGCTACTTTAATTACACACATTTAAGTACCAGAAACTGTGACAAACTGCTCATTCCATATTTTAGACTCAGTAAAACTAGTAACGGTTTTTTAGATAAGAGTGTTATGTTTTAGAACACAAACACAAAACATTTAATAATATAATAATAAATTTAATTTAATAATTTTTTTAATGGTGGTAGAGCCACGCTGAAACTATTACTGGTTTTAGCATGAATGGGTCGGCTCGTCCGGGGTAGTACCACCCTTTCATAGAAAATCGACGTGAAGTAACAGTGCTTGCATTGTTGCGTTTCGTTCGGTCAGTGAGAGCGCCGAAGGCCCACCTCTCCCCTCCCCTCTCCTCTCCCACTCCCTCCCCTAACCCTTCCCCCAAAGGGTGGCAACGTACTTGCGACTCCTCTGGTGTTGTTAGTGTCCATGCACGGTGGTGATCACTTAACATCAGGTGACCCACATGTTAGTTTGCCACCTATGACACTTCCCCCAAAGGGTGGCAACGCACTTGCGACTCCTCCGGTGTTGTTAGTTTCCATGGACGGTGGTGATCACTTAACATCAGGTGACACACATGTTCGTTTGCCACCTATGACATAAAAAAAAAACATATTACTGATTTGCTGGACTATAGGTTTAAGCGCCATGTCAAGCTGGTTTTGGTGTCAAAAGGCTATTATAGAGTGAATCAATTTCTGGAATTGACTTCTTTCTGTGCAATGTACTTTAAATATATGTATGTTAAAAGATAGGGCATATGGACTTTTTGCCGGTTCTTCTCTATAACTTGGATGTTTTCCGAACCGGTGGTAGTTCTGATGTTTATTTTATTCTGAATTTTATTTTCATATATATACACATTTTTTATGTGTTAATTTCAGGTTGTGGATGGCAGCTGCGGCTCGCGATCTCTCAAATTACCAATGGCGTTTGGTATCTAATGCAATAGGACAATGTTCCTTACCGATATTTGTGAAATTGGTCTTTGCCGAGGTAAGTTTCATTTGTTAATTTAATGCTATTGAGTTTTATGGTTTCTTAGCAAATTATGAAAAATTCAACACGGTAATAATGAAATAATTAATATTACATATAATGTTTAAAATAAGTAAATAGCGGACATTTTGAAGTTCGCCTTTTTTATTTCATTTTCGAGTATCATGTCGGGACTGAACAGACAAGCAAAATATTATAGTAAAGTCGTAGTTCTAAAGAAAGTGCCTCTCATTTAGCTTGCAAGATTTGATTTGAACAAACTACTGAACATTTAAGTGGAGATATAATGCCTTATTCGATAAATACCGCAAAAGGTATTGTTAGCAATTTTAACACTAATTGATTATTAAAAACAGAAAACTGGCAAATTTATATATAAAATGTTAAGAATAAATTCTAACAATTAATCACTTGTTAAATAAGCGACACAAGTTCGGACAGAGCTATCGCACGATATGACGACCACTGAAAGAGTGAGTCAACACGGCAAGCACCACTCCTTATATGATCAGACGTAGAATAACTACCCGACATTTTCATTTATTCCCAACAGTATTGTTTTCAGGCTGTTGACTCTATAAAATGATGATCCTAAATTCTATATAAAGTTCTCTTCTTTAATTCAGGTCTGCAGATGGAGGAGCTATACAAAACCTCAAGACACTCACCTCGCTTCCACCGTAATGGACTCCATTATGATGCTGTTTGAAAGAATAGAAAAGCAGGTAAGTAGATACTAAAACATTTTTTATATGATAAAAAGCACTACTAGGGTCACATTGCTACAAATCAGACAAAAATGAAGACTATAAAATAAGTGGGGGTCGAATAGTTTGACCGTTGAAGTATCAATCCGATGTGCCCAAGTTCGAATCCCGGCATGTACCAATAAAATTCCGGAAGTCGCGTACATTTACTAATTCAAATTGGTAACAGTATCGGCTGACGGTGAAGGAATACATCGTGAGGAAACCACAACCTAAGTAACGTTCTTATAGGTACTAGCGTATGTAGGAAAATTTAGAACTGTGGATTTCTCAGAGTTTGAAATCACTAATACGTCGTGGGCCGGCGTGGTTGTTATGCCCATACCTTCCCACGGGGAGAGGCCTATGGCTCTGCAGTGGGTCTCTTGTAGGTTGATGATGATATAAAAATTGTATTTTTATAGTTTAGCAAAAATATAGATATTTTTCTCAATAGTTGTTGGCGCGCATTATTGTATAGTCATGTTTCCGAACGTACAAGCGTCCCTTCCGCCTCCTTTTTTCCTACCAATCATCTGTCACTTACGCCACGATCCTTACCGCGGACGCAACAAAAAAAAACGATCTCTTCATGCGCAAGAATTGGTAGTCACCCATTACTACTATTCTAAAATATTTTGTAAAAAGCGCATAGACACTGATTCATATATAGTGCATAATATATATCGCCGCGAGTGAAGTGAAGTGAAACCAGCAGAATCAACATCGGTGAGTCCGCCTCCCTTATTTTGCAAAAACCCCCCCTTTGAACCAGCACCTTTACGCACAAAACAATAGTCTATAGGTTAGTAGTATTCAATACATTTTACATATAGACTGGCTCGGAGAGTGAAAAAAAAACTGTACATTGATATATAAAAACACAAGATACACACTTGAATTCTCAGCCGGCACACAAAAATTATCATTTCAAATAGCCTCGCGTCGCTTGCGTCCTTGTAAAAACAACTTTAAATCATTCAGGTACGGTAGAATTTACAAAATCATATGTTTATCGCATAACTATAACCACGTATGTATATTGGAGAGTTTTTGCGGAACGGTTTTGAGCGCTACTTTTATTCGAGACTGTGCGACTTGGGTTTTTATATGTCACTGTATTATATTTAACAAAATATATAGCTTATATAGTCGCAAGAGATTTTTCATTTGTTTGATTGACATATTAAATACACGATTCCCTTTCAATCCATTGACCGTGTAAATATAAAAACTCTCTATAAAAACCATATATTTAGTCAAATATAATCGTCTTATTTACTAACTTCAAGTTTTATTATCACGCCCTATGAACCAGTCTAGTAAGTAGGAACATGCGCCTTTCTTCAATCGCTTTGTTTTGTTTATGAACTCCGTGTAAAAGTTTGTACAAATTACTTTAACAATGGTTATACAAAGTAAAAAGAAATGTAATTTAACAAACAATATTACAAAGGCCCATTTAGAGTCTTGTGTATTGTATGAAGTTAAAAGAAAGTTTAAAAACCGTCGCAATACAATAGTGAATAGGGGTTTTGTAAACGTTTCTCTGAACAGCACGGACGTCAGTTGGTGTTCCACGCTCTGGCGTACATTACGGCAGCTCGTAGTGGTCTATCAGAGACAGAGCTCGAAGACCTAATATCCTTAGATGATAAGGTGCTTGATGACGTATACCAGTACCATTTGCCTCCGGTCAGGAGAATACCTCCTCTGCTTTGGACTAGGTAATGCGAAACTCAACTTGTTCGGTATCATTTTTGGTTTTTTTAACTTTAACAGTCTTGGTTATGATCCATTTGGTTACTTCGTCCTTTTACCAAAAGGATTTGATGTCCATAAGTTTAAGCTTCGGAGTTTTTAGTGGGATCTTGGTCTTTTTTTTTTATTATTGTAGCACGGAAAAATGACCGCACTATGCCTGATAGTAAGCACAGTACGTACAATCCAAAAATAATGGCGACCACCGAGTTACACACTATACATCGCCGGTAGTCGCTGTCATGCCGGCCTGCGGAAAGCTGGATATGCACAGGCTGATCCCATAACGCGACCCGCAGAAGCGAGTCACTATGACGGACTTTTTCGCCATATACATGGTGGTTGCGACCATAGTGGTTTTTATATTTTATTTAAGATCCTGTGTTATCTGACTCTATATTTTGTAATA
>MU164295.1:460478-477820 GCA_015888305.1 Antheraea pernyi | reverse complement strand
ACGCACAGCCTCCACCGGAAACAACCGGTTTTCCAGCACGACCAGGCGGTCACTCAACTTCTCAGCAGTTTGCTGAAAGGAGCGCTCCAGTCCCTGGATCGCGCATTCCACGTCAGACTCTTCCAGACGAGGACAGCCTCCACCGGAAACAACCGGTCTTCCAGCACGACCAGGCGGGCACTCAACTTCTCAGCAGTTTGCTGAAAGGAGCGCTCCAGTCCCTGGATCGCGCATACCACGTCAGACTCTTCCAGACGAGGAGGCTCCGGCTGGTCCTCCGGTGGGAGCTCAATCACCTCGCCCGTGATGAGCTCCATCGTTGGAGGCTTCGGCGGGGAAGCAGCCACCTCAACCTTCTCCTTTAGCACCTGTACCTCCACACTGAGGTCAGTGATCTCCCTGCGAAGGGTTCTCACCAACTTTCGGAGGCACAGGTTCTCCTCCGAGACAGTGCGTGAGAGGGCAACTGTCAGCACGTCGTAGAGCGTTCTGGCGGACCTCTTCAATGCTTTAATCATCGGGCCTTGCAGCCGACCCGACGATTTGCACACTCTATAAATCGCCGCGACAGACTCGCCAGCGATTGTCGTTAGGTGCTGCGGATCCTGGGTTTCTACATCCTGCGGCATACCCCCCCGACTCAGCCCGTCGTCCTCCACGTCGACCCACTCGTCCTCTGTTCGTGGTGCTTTGGGCGCCACGAATCCCGCACCATTGGAGTCCTTTGGAGCCAGCTCGTGGTCGCGTTTGCGGCTTGAGCTAGGCACTGGCTCCAAGACCACCTTCGCGATCTTCGCCCCGGCTATAGCGGCGGCTTTAGCGGCCTCCACTGAATCCACCGCCGCTACAGCGGCCTTCCTCTCTACCGCCTTGGCAGCAGATCGGGTTTTCCCTCCCCCCCCATCCTTAAAGCTAGGTTTAAAATTTAAAGAAAGTTTCTTCATTTTTGTCCCACGAGTATGGGGGAAAGACGGTCCGCCCAGGCAGTGCCCCCTGTACCTGGGTAAGCCTAGCGTAACCCGCCAGAGAGTCGGCCGTTTCTCCGACGGGGGTCGCACTGGCGACGGATCTCCCTATCCGCCACGCATCCCCTCACGGTGCGCCGCCGCTTGGGATTAGGGTAATTTTTTATAGAGGTTGTCTTCCTCATGGTCCGGGCGGTTAAGCCAAGACCCTCGGTCCCGCTTGGAGCCGCGAGACATGACCACGACACTCCAAACGGGATTACGAGTTTGGCGGAGGCAGATACGGCAAAAACGCCGCACCCGCCCGCCCGACGGCAGTGTGAGTGCACGCCGGGCCCGCTAACCCCTCGTCATCCGCCTCCTCTGCTAATCAGAGGAGTGCTCGACAAAGCGTCCCCCCCCTACCAGAGATCAGCCGCCGACCGAGAAGCGGGTCGACGTTGCCCGGGGTGCGCCAACGTGGAGGCTCTCTGGCATCGCACCCCAACCTAACCTAACCTAACCTAACCTAACATAACCTAACCTAACCTAACCTAACCTAACATAACCTAACCTAACCTAACCTAACCTAACATAACCTAACCTAACCTAACCTAACCTAACATAACCTAACCTAACCTAACCTAACCTAACATAACCTAACCTAACCTAACCTAACCTAACATAACCTAACCTAACCTAACCTAACCTAACATAACCTAACCTAACCTAACCTAACCTAAACTAACCTAACCTAACATAACCTAACCTAACCTAACCTAACCTAAACTAACCTAACCTAACATAACCTAACCTAACCTAACCTAACCTAAACTAACCTAACCTAACATAACCTAACCTAACCTAACCTAACCTAAACTAACCTAACCTAACATAACCTAACCTAACCTAACCTAACCTAAACTAACCTAACCTAACATAACCTAACCTAACCTAACCTAACCTAAACTAACCTAACCTAACCTAACCTAACCTAAACTAACCTAACCTAACCTAACCTAACCTAAACTAACCTAACCTAACCTAACCTAACCTAAACTAACCTAACCTAACCTAACCTAACCTAAACTAACCTAACCTAACCTAACCTAACCTAAACTAACCTAACCTAACCTAACCTAACCTAAACTAACCTAACCTAACCTAACCTAACCTAAACTAACCTAACCTAACCTAACCTAACCTAAACTAACCTAACCTAACCTAACCTAACCTAAACTAACCTAACCTAACCTAACCTAACCTAAACTAACCTAACCTAACCTAACCTAACCTAAACTAACCTAACCTAACCTAACCTAACCTAAACTAACCTAACCTAACCTAACCTAACCTAAACTAACCTAACCTAACCTAACCTAACCTAAACTAACCTAACCTAACCTAACCTAACCTAAACTAACCTAACCTAACCTAACCTAACCTAAACTAACCTAACCTAACCTAACCTAACCTAAACTAACCTAACCTAACCTAACCTAACCTAAACTAACCTAACCTAACCTAACCTAACCTAAACTAACCTAACCTAACCTAACCTAACCTAAACTAACCTAACCTAACCTAACCTAACCTAAACTAACCTAACCTAACCTAACCTAACCTAAACTAACCTAACCTAACCTAACCTAACCTAAACTAACCTAACCTAACCTAACCTAACCTAAACTAACCTAACCTAACCTAACCTAACCTAAACTAACCTAACCTAACCTAACCTAACCTAAACTAACCTAACCTAACCTAACCTAACCTAAACTAACCTAACCTAACCTAACCTAACCTAAACTAACCTAACCTAACCTAACCTAACCTAAACTAACCTAACCTAACCTAACCTAACCTAAACTAACCTAACCTAACCTAACCTAACCTAAACTAACCTAACCTAACCTAACCTAACCTAAACTAACCTAACCTAACCTAACCTAACCTAAACTAACCTAACCTAACCTAACCTAACCTAAACTAACCTAACCTAACCTAACCTAACCTAAACTAACCTAACCTAACCTAACCTAACCTAAACTAACCTAACCTAACCTAACCTAACCTAAACTAACCTAACCTAACCTAACCTAACCTAAACTAACCTAACCTAACCTAACCTAACCTAAACTAACCTAACCTAACCTAACCTAACCTAAACTAACCTAACCTAACCTAACCTAACCTAAACTAACCTAACCTAACCTAACCTAACCTAAACTAACCTAACCTAACCTAACCTAACCTAAACTAACCTAACCTAACCTAACCTAACCTAAACTAACCTAACCTAACCTAACCTAACCTAAACTAACCTAACCTAACCTAACCTAACCTAAACTAACCTAACCTAACCTAACCTAACCTAAACTAACCTAACCTAACCTAACCTAACCTAAACTAACCTAACCTAACCTAACCTAACCTAAACTAACCTAACCTAACCTAACCTAACCTAAACTAACCTAACCTAACCTAACCTAACCTAAACTAACCTAACCTAACCTAACCTAACCTAAACTAACCTAACCTAACCTAACCTAACCTAAACTAACCTAACCTAACCTAACCTAACCTAAACTAACCTAACCTAACCTAACCTAACCTAAACTAACCTAACCTAACCTAACCTAACCTAAACTAACCTAACCTAACCTAACCTAACCTAAACTAACCTAACCTAACCTAACCTAACCTAAACTAACCTAACCTAACCTAACCTAACCTAAACTAACCTAACCTAACCTAACCTAACCTAAACTAACCTAACCTAACCTAACCTAACCTAAACTAACCTAACCTAACCTAACCTAACCTAAACTAACCTAACCTAACCTAACCTAACCTAAACTAACCTAACCTAACCTAACCTAACCTAAACTAACCTAACCTAACCTAACCTAACCTAAACTAACCTAACCTAACCTAACCTAACCTAAACTAACCTAACCTAACCTAACCTAACCTAAACTAACCTAACCTAACCTAACCTAACCTAAACTAACCTAACCTAACCTAACCTAACCTAAACTAACCTAACCTAACCTAACCTAACCTAAACTAACCTAACCTAACCTAACCTAACCTAAACTAACCTAACCTAACCTAACCTAACCTAAACTAACCTAACCTAACCTAACCTAACCTAAACTAACCTAACCTAACCTAACCTAACCTAAACTAACCTAACCTAACCTAACCTAACCTAAACTAACCTAACCTAACCTAACCTAACCTAAACTAACCTAACCTAACCTAACCTAACCTAAACTAACCTAACCTAACCTAACCTAACCTAAACTAACCTAACCTAACCTAACCTAACCTAAACTAACCTAACCTAACCTAACCTAACCTAAACTAACCTAACCTAACCTAACCTAACCTAAACTAACCTAACCTAACCTAACCTAACCTAAACTAACCTAACCTAACCTAACCTAACCTAAACTAACCTAACCTAACCTAACCTAACCTAAACTAACCTAACCTAACCTAACCTAACCTAAACTAACCTAACCTAACCTAACCTAACCTAAACTAACCTAACCTAACCTAACCTAACCTAAACTAACCTAACCTAACCTAACCTAACCTAAACTAACCTAACCTAACCTAACCTAACCTAAACTAACCTAACCTAACCTAACCTAACCTAAACTAACCTAACCTAACCTAACCTAACCTAAACTAACCTAACCTAACCTAACCTAACCTAAACTAACCTAACCTAACCTAACCTAACCTAAACTAACCTAACCTAACCTAACCTAACCTAAACTAACCTAACCTAACCTAACCTAACCTAAACTAACCTAACCTAACCTAACCTAACCTAAACTAACCTAACCTAACCTAACCTAACCTAAACTAACCTAACCTAACCTAACCTAACCTAAACTAACCTAACCTAACCTAACCTAACCTAAACTAACCTAACCTAACCTAACCTAACCTAAACTAACCTAACCTAACCTAACCTAACCTAAACTAACCTAACCTAACCTAACCTAACCTAAACTAACCTAACCTAACCTAACCTAACCTAAACTAACCTAACCTAACCTAACCTAACCTAAACTAACCTAACCTAACCTAACCTAACCTAAACTAACCTAACCTAACCTAACCTAACCTAAACTAACCTAACCTAACCTAACCTAACCTAAACTAACCTAACCTAACCTAACCTAACCTAAACTAACCTAACCTAACCTAACCTAACCTAAACTAACCTAACCTAACCTAACCTAACCTAAACTAACCTAACCTAACCTAACCTAACCTAAACTAACCTAACCTAACCTAACCTAACCTAAACTAACCTAACCTAACCTAACCTAACCTAAACTAACCTAACCTAACCTAACCTAACCTAAACTAACCTAACCTAACCTAACCTAACCTAAACTAACCTAACCTAACCTAACCTAACCTAAACTAACCTAACCTAACCTAACCTAACCTAAACTAACCTAACCTAACCTAACCTAACCTAAACTAACCTAACCTAACCTAACCTAACCTAAACTAACCTAACCTAACCTAACCTAACCTAAACTAACCTAACCTAACCTAACCTAACCTAAACTAACCTAACCTAACCTAACCTAACCTAAACTAACCTAACCTAACCTAACCTAACCTAAACTAACCTAACCTAACCTAACCTAACCTAAACTAACCTAACCTAACCTAACCTAACCTAAACTAACCTAACCTAACCTAACCTAACCTAAACTAACCTAACCTAACCTAACCTAACCTAAACTAACCTAACCTAACCTAACCTAACCTAAACTAACCTAACCTAACCTAACCTAACCTAAACTAACCTAACCTAACCTAACCTAACCTAAACTAACCTAACCTAACCTAACCTAACCTAAACTAACCTAACCTAACCTAACCTAACCTAAACTAACCTAACCTAACCTAACCTAACCTAAACTAACCTAACCTAACCTAACCTAACCTAAACTAACCTAACCTAACCTAACCTAACCTAAACTAACCTAACCTAACCTAACCTAACCTAAACTAACCTAACCTAACCTAACCTAACCTAAACTAACCTAACCTAACCTAACCTAACCTAAACTAACCTAACCTAACCTAACCTAACCTAAACTAACCTAACCTAACCTAACCTAACCTAAACTAACCTAACCTAACCTAACCTAACCTAAACTAACCTAACCTAACCTAACCTAACCTAAACTAACCTAACCTAACCTAACCTAACCTAAACTAACCTAACCTAACCTAACCTAACCTAAACTAACCTAACCTAACCTAACCTAACCTAAACTAACCTAACCTAACCTAACCTAACCTAAACTAACCTAACCTAACCTAACCTAACCTAAACTAACCTAACCTAACCTAACCTAACCTAAACTAACCTAACCTAACCTAACCTAACCTAAACTAACCTAACCTAACCTAACCTAACCTAAACTAACCTAACCTAACCTAACCTAACCTAAACTAACCTAACCTAACCTAACCTAACCTAAACTAACCTAACCTAACCTAACCTAACCTAAACTAACCTAACCTAACCTAACCTAACCTAAACTAACCTAACCTAACCTAACCTAACCTAAACTAACCTAACCTAACCTAACCTAACCTAAACTAACCTAACCTAACCTAACCTAACCTAAACTAACCTAACCTAACCTAACCTAACCTAAACTAACCTAACCTAACCTAACCTAACCTAAACTAACCTAACCTAACCTAACCTAACCTAAACTAACCTAACCTAACCTAACCTAACCTAAACTAACCTAACCTAACCTAACCTAACCTAAACTAACCTAACCTAACCTAACCTAACCTAAACTAACCTAACCTAACCTAACCTAACCTAAACTAACCTAACCTAACCTAACCTAACCTAAACTAACCTAACCTAACCTAACCTAACCTAAACTAACCTAACCTAACCTAACCTAACCTAAACTAACCTAACCTAACCTAACCTAACCTAAACTAACCTAACCTAACCTAACCTAACCTAAACTAACCTAACCTAACCTAACCTAACCTAAACTAACCTAACCTAACCTAACCTAACCTAAACTAACCTAACCTAACCTAACCTAACCTAAACTAACCTAACCTAACCTAACCTAACCTAAACTAACCTAACCTAACCTAACCTAACCTAAACTAACCTAACCTAACCTAACCTAACCTAAACTAACCTAACCTAACCTAACCTAACCTAAACTAACCTAACCTAACCTAACCTAACCTAAACTAACCTAACCTAACCTAACCTAACCTAAACTAACCTAACCTAACCTAACCTAACCTAAACTAACCTAACCTAACCTAACCTAACCTAAACTAACCTAACCTAACCTAACCTAACCTAAACTAACCTAACCTAACCTAACCTAACCTAAACTAACCTAACCTAACCTAACCTAACCTAAACTAACCTAACCTAACCTAACCTAACCTAAACTAACCTAACCTAACCTAACCTAACCTAAACTAACCTAACCTAACCTAACCTAACCTAAACTAACCTAACCTAACCTAACCTAACCTAAACTAACCTAACCTAACCTAACCTAACCTAAACTAACCTAACCTAACCTAACCTAACCTAAACTAACCTAACCTAACCTAACCTAACCTAAACTAACCTAACCTAACCTAACCTAACCTAAACTAACCTAACCTAACCTAACCTAACCTAAACTAACCTAACCTAACCTAACCTAACCTAAACTAACCTAACCTAACCTAACCTAACCTAAACTAACCTAACCTAACCTAACCTAACCTAAACTAACCTAACCTAACCTAACCTAACCTAAACTAACCTAACCTAACCTAACCTAACCTAAACTAACCTAACCTAACCTAACCTAACCTAAACTAACCTAACCTAACCTAACCTAACCTAAACTAACCTAACCTAACCTAACCTAACCTAAACTAACCTAACCTAACCTAACCTAACCTAAACTAACCTAACCTAACCTAACCTAACCTAAACTAACCTAACCTAACCTAACCTAACCTAAACTAACCTAACCTAACCTAACCTAACCTAAACTAACCTAACCTAACCTAACCTAACCTAAACTAACCTAACCTAACCTAACCTAACCTAAACTAACCTAACCTAACCTAACCTAACCTAAACTAACCTAACCTAACCTAACCTAACCTAAACTAACCTAACCTAACCTAACCTAACCTAAACTAACCTAACCTAACCTAACCTAACCTAAACTAACCTAACCTAACCTAACCTAACCTAAACTAACCTAACCTAACCTAACCTAACCTAAACTAACCTAACCTAACCTAACCTAACCTAAACTAACCTAACCTAACCTAACCTAACCTAAACTAACCTAACCTAACCTAACCTAACCTAAACTAACCTAACCTAACCTAACCTAACCTAAACTAACCTAACCTAACCTAACCTAACCTAAACTAACCTAACCTAACCTAACCTAACCTAAACTAACCTAACCTAACCTAACCTAACCTAAACTAACCTAACCTAACCTAACCTAACCTAAACTAACCTAACCTAACCTAACCTAACCTAAACTAACCTAACCTAACCTAACCTAACCTAAACTAACCTAACCTAACCTAACCTAACCTAAACTAACCTAACCTAACCTAACCTAACCTAAACTAACCTAACCTAACCTAACCTAACCTAAACTAACCTAACCTAACCTAACCTAACCTAAACTAACCTAACCTAACCTAACCTAACCTAAACTAACCTAACCTAACCTAACCTAACCTAAACTAACCTAACCTAACCTAACCTAACCTAAACTAACCTAACCTAACCTAACCTAACCTAAACTAACCTAACCTAACCTAACCTAACCTAAACTAACCTAACCTAACCTAACCTAACCTAAACTAACCTAACCTAACCTAACCTAACCTAAACTAACCTAACCTAACCTAACCTAACCTAAACTAACCTAACCTAACCTAACCTAACCTAAACTAACCTAACCTAACCTAACCTAACCTAAACTAACCTAACCTAACCTAACCTAACCTAAACTAACCTAACCTAACCTAACCTAACCTAAACTAACCTAACCTAACCTAACCTAACCTAAACTAACCTAACCTAACCTAACCTAACCTAAACTAACCTAACCTAACCTAACCTAACCTAAACTAACCTAACCTAACCTAACCTAACCTAAACTAACCTAACCTAACCTAACCTAACCTAAACTAACCTAACCTAACCTAACCTAACCTAAACTAACCTAACCTAACCTAACCTAACCTAAACTAACCTAACCTAACCTAACCTAACCTAAACTAACCTAACCTAACCTAACCTAACCTAAACTAACCTAACCTAACCTAACCTAACCTAAACTAACCTAACCTAACCTAACCTAACCTAAACTAACCTAACCTAACCTAACCTAACCTAAACTAACCTAACCTAACCTAACCTAACCTAAACTAACCTAACCTAACCTAACCTAACCTAAACTAACCTAACCTAACCTAACCTAACCTAAACTAACCTAACCTAACCTAACCTAACCTAAACTAACCTAACCTAACCTAACCTAACCTAAACTAACCTAACCTAACCTAACCTAACCTAAACTAACCTAACCTAACCTAACCTAACCTAAACTAACCTAACCTAACCTAACCTAACCTAAACTAACCTAACCTAACCTAACCTAACCTAAACTAACCTAACCTAACCTAACCTAACCTAAACTAACCTAACCTAACCTAACCTAACCTAAACTAACCTAACCTAACCTAACCTAACCTAAACTAACCTAACCTAACCTAACCTAACCTAAACTAACCTAACCTAACCTAACCTAACCTAAACTAACCTAACCTAACCTAACCTAACCTAAACTAACCTAACCTAACCTAACCTAACCTAAACTAACCTAACCTAACCTAACCTAACCTAAACTAACCTAACCTAACCTAACCTAACCTAAACTAACCTAACCTAACCTAACCTAACCTAAACTAACCTAACCTAACCTAACCTAACCTAAACTAACCTAACCTAACCTAACCTAACCTAAACTAACCTAACCTAACCTAACCTAACCTAAACTAACCTAACCTAACCTAACCTAACCTAAACTAACCTAACCTAACCTAACCTAACCTAAACTAACCTAACCTAACCTAACCTAACCTAAACTAACCTAACCTAACCTAACCTAACCTAAACTAACCTAACCTAACCTAACCTAACCTAAACTAACCTAACCTAACCTAACCTAACCTAAACTAACCTAACCTAACCTAACCTAACCTAAACTAACCTAACCTAACCTAACCTAACCTAAACTAACCTAACCTAACCTAACCTAACCTAAACTAACCTAACCTAACCTAACCTAACCTAAACTAACCTAACCTAACCTAACCTAACCTAAACTAACCTAACCTAACCTAACCTAACCTAAACTAACCTAACCTAACCTAACCTAACCTAAACTAACCTAACCTAACCTAACCTAACCTAAACTAACCTAACCTAACCTAACCTAACCTAAACTAACCTAACCTAACCTAACCTAACCTAAACTAACCTAACCTAACCTAACCTAACCTAAACTAACCTAACCTAACCTAACCTAACCTAAACTAACCTAACCTAACCTAACCTAACCTAAACTAACCTAACCTAACCTAACCTAACCTAAACTAACCTAACCTAACCTAACCTAACCTAAACTAACCTAACCTAACCTAACCTAACCTAAACTAACCTAACCTAACCTAACCTAACCTAAACTAACCTAACCTAACCTAACCTAACCTAAACTAACCTAACCTAACCTAACCTAACCTAAACTAACCTAACCTAACCTAACCTAACCTAAACTAACCTAACCTAACCTAACCTAACCTAAACTAACCTAACCTAACCTAACCTAACCTAAACTAACCTAACCTAACCTAACCTAACCTAAACTAACCTAACCTAACCTAACCTAACCTAAACTAACCTAACCTAACCTAACCTAACCTAAACTAACCTAACCTAACCTAACCTAACCTAAACTAACCTAACCTAACCTAACCTAACCTAAACTAACCTAACCTAACCTAACCTAACCTAAACTAACCTAACCTAACCTAACCTAACCTAAACTAACCTAACCTAACCTAACCTAACCTAAACTAACCTAACCTAACCTAACCTAACCTAAACTAACCTAACCTAACCTAACCTAACCTAAACTAACCTAACCTAACCTAACCTAACCTAAACTAACCTAACCTAACCTAACCTAACCTAAACTAACCTAACCTAACCTAACCTAACCTAAACTAACCTAACCTAACCTAACCTAACCTAAACTAACCTAACCTAACCTAACCTAACCTAAACTAACCTAACCTAACCTAACCTAACCTAAACTAACCTAACCTAACCTAACCTAACCTAAACTAACCTAACCTAACCTAACCTAACCTAAACTAACCTAACCTAACCTAACCTAACCTAAACTAACCTAACCTAACCTAACCTAACCTAAACTAACCTAACCTAACCTAACCTAACCTAAACTAACCTAACCTAACCTAACCTAACCTAAACTAACCTAACCTAACCTAACCTAACCTAAACTAACCTAACCTAACCTAACCTAACCTAAACTAACCTAACCTAACCTAACCTAACCTAAACTAACCTAACCTAACCTAACCTAACCTAAACTAACCTAACCTAACCTAACCTAACCTAAACTAACCTAACCTAACCTAACCTAACCTAAACTAACCTAACCTAACCTAACCTAACCTAAACTAACCTAACCTAACCTAACCTAACCTAAACTAACCTAACCTAACCTAACCTAACCTAAACTAACCTAACCTAACCTAACCTAACCTAAACTAACCTAACCTAACCTAACCTAACCTAAACTAACCTAACCTAACCTAACCTAACCTAAACTAACCTAACCTAACCTAACCTAACCTAAACTAACCTAACCTAACCTAACCTAACCTAAACTAACCTAACCTAACCTAACCTAACCTAAACTAACCTAACCTAACCTAACCTAACCTAAACTAACCTAACCTAACCTAACCTAACCTAAACTAACCTAACCTAACCTAACCTAACCTAAACTAACCTAACCTAACCTAACCTAACCTAAACTAACCTAACCTAACCTAACCTAACCTAAACTAACCTAACCTAACCTAACCTAACCCTCCACACTGAGGTCAGTGATCTCCCTGCGAAGGGTTCTCACCAACTTTCGGAGGCACAGGTTCTCCTCCGAGACAGTGCGTGAGAGGGCAACTGTCAGCACGTCGTAGAGCGTTCTGGCGGACCTCTTCAATGCTTTAATCATCGGGCCTTGCAGCCGACATCACTTCAGACTGTGACAGAACCTTTTCCCGAATCCTTGCATTCGTTACTGTGAGACCGGTGTATGAAGATTGCGATAATGATATAAAAGTACTGACTTCAGTATTACAATTAAAAAATAAGAAAAGCAATCTTCATACACCGGTCTCACAGTAACGAATGCAAGGATTCGGGAAAAGGTTCTGTCACAGTCTGAAGTGACTGAGAACAAGATAAAACAGATGGCGATTCATCTATTACTAATCTTTCCTCAATAAGTGACGTAGTATTAAAGCATGAACTAGTACGAAATGATTCTTTCGTGATCATATTAGAATGCAACCGTGCAAAGTGAAGATGAGACGAATTATTAATTGCAGATGTATTATCATTAAGTATTGTTGAAGGAAGCGAGGAAAGTGATTAGTGATCATCATCAAGATTTAGCGTTTTGTTTCCACATGTTGATAATGCAACATTACTGGGGGTTAAAAACATTGGCTCACTTTGTTGTATATTATACGTATCAGATTTTATGTTATCATGACTCCCTGTATTCAAGAACGATGTCAATGTATTATTATTACAAGTAGTTTCTTGAGCTTTTAACTGCTTAATAGTTACGTAGCTTTGTTTTATTACTTGTATCTCAGATTTTAGGTAAACAATATCTTTTAATAACGAAGAAACATCTACATGATCAAAAGTCACTGGAGGCAACTTAGACAAATCTATAATCTCATAAAGAGCGTCAAATTCCATCAAACCGATTTGCAATATTGTAAAAGCCGGGAAAGCATTAGAAATTTGAAAAAAAAAATTTATTTACATGCATTTTGAATGGTAAAACTTTAAATTTAAATTGTAAGTACTTAAAATTAATACTAAGAGCTTGAGTGAGCTTGGTGAGAATTTCTTTTCTATATGTAGATTAATATTTTGCATGAGCAACAAAAAAAAAAAAAATTTGCGGAAATGAACCACCCTAATCTACATAAATAGAAAAAAAAATCGAAAAATCAATTTATAGTGTCAGGATCAATCCACTGGACCAATTCGTTGTTCATGATCGCTTAAAATCACCGATATTTGTGTCTAAAATTCAATTAAAGTTATAATGATTGAATTAATTTATATAAATAAATTATTTAAATAATTAATCTCAAGCCACCATCCCTACTTTGTGGTGGTTTCCAGAAATTATATACATATCTTCGAAGAACTGTTTTAACCATAGATCATACACTTTATACTGAAAGTATTAACCATAGATAACATACTATATACGGTACAGTTGACAGTTGACAACACTAAGTAGAATATACTGTTTCGCTATGTAGGTTTTAGATTTTTAATTTCATTTACAGTTCTATGTAAATTGATTCAACCATTATAACTTTTACATTACATTCAAACATAAAGGAGGACATTTATTCAACGAGAACCACGGCAAAAAGATGGTTCAGGTGATAGCGAAGGACGATACCCCGATAGAGGTTCGTGGGACAATGTTATTTATGTAAACAAATTTACAGGGAGCGATGAGTTGCGATGAAATCTTTTGTTATGGTAAAATGGCTACAGAGAGCAGAACATTTTGTTAGTAAATAATAATTACAAGCAATCTTAAAAGTGTTCAAAGCTTTCTCGATAATGTTTAGTACAGTCCACGGCATTCATTTGATGTACCATTTTACTAAATGCATATTAGTACTATATTTACTATAGTCGAAAACTACAAATTTTTATTGTATTGTTTTTTATAATTGATTACTGTTTGTTATTTTTAGGACATTTTTCTGATGTACAATTCTGTAATTCATGATTGTTATGTATCTCATAAGGTTTAATCAGCACTTACATTGGTAGCAATACAAGGTCCTGAAAATCACTCTTATGGCTTTATTTGAATAGTATACTTAATACAAATATAGTACACATATAAACCTTACAGAATAAATTCTTTAAATATTAGTGAAATCGGGGCTGCATTAGAAATTCGCATCCTGAAATAATGGTTGAGGGGGGTGAGAGGGGAGGGGGCTGACTATCCCTCTAAACCACTCCCACGCTGCGGAAAGTTATAGTTACTGAGATATTCATGATCAAAGTTTTAAAATTATGTGAACAATGATTGGTAATTTTGTATATCAATAACATGATGATTTTTAAGTTTAAATTCAACAGTTTGTACAATACTATGTTTATATATTAGTAGAGCAAAAAATTATAGCTGTACAAATGAAATTTTTTTGGAAAAAAATAAATTTGAAGTATTTAAAGCTTTTGTAACAGTACTAAAAATTATAGTAGTTTTTTATAAAAAAAGGTTGAGTTTTCAACGAAAACAAATAATAACTTGAATGATACTATGTATATCTAGGCATTAAGGAATAAATTATTGATGGATAAGCATAAATCTTGAACAACAAAAAAGAAATTTTCAATAAACTTCTGTCCTCATTATTCACTCAAATATTTCACACTTAAGCTCATAGTGGTTAAAAAATATTTAACATAAAACAACAAGGAATTTGTTGTTTTCGCAATTCTAACCTACATAGAGAACTAGGGCGGGAGCGAAGCTAGCTTCGCTCCAGCCTTATTCCTCTATTAACCTAACGTGACTTAGTCGGTTTCGCTTGGATCAGGTCGCTCACTCGCTGCGCTCACTCACCTGTGTTATGTGTGGAGTGGCTTTATCATCATACAAATAACTTATATTATATTTTTTTCTAGGATTGAGACAGTTGAGTTTTGATATACAGATGAGTGATTGTTGTATGATAGATGTGTTGTACATAGTAGAAAAAAAAATACCAGATCAGGAAGACATTCCATTTTACCCATTTTACGTCATACAAATAATTTATATTTGATTTTTTTTTTTTCTGAAATAATAGTGAACAATTATAAAACAACAATAAATATAAAAAAGCAACAAAATTATAGTATTATAAACCTTAAAAATGCGCATCTGAAGGAAAAATCACTTTCCGTTACTCGAAACTTCAACCACATATTAAAAAAAAACTATGCGTCTCCGCGGGTTGAGGGGGGGGTCTTTTGAAAGGGGTAACCAACCCCTATATAAAGCAACCCTTAACAACCCCAAATTCGTGATGCGAATTTCTAATGCCAAGCCCTGAAATCTGTATAGAAATTCATTACATAGTTTAAAAGAACCAAGAGAACACAAAGCAGACACAAGAAGAAAATTTGTTTTACAGTACATTGTATATTATTTTAAAAACTTCTTTCTATTTCCTGCCATTTCACATATTTTTTCATATTCATTATCAAATTACAATATGGAATGGGCTGTTAAAGAAAACAGGATTGCAGTGATCGCCTTGCACAAAGTGGGCATGGAGCCGTCGGTCATATTCCAGTTATTTCAAAAGCTTGGTATCAGGCGTATGTTTGTATATCTTACTATCAACCGAAACAACACTTCCTCTGTCGAATACCAGAAAAGATTGTGGCGGCCGTGTGCTGTTAGAACTTTAAAGGATGTTAAAGCCAGAATTCATTGAAACCCCATTAGGAATCAAAAAATCTTATCACAAGAAGAAGAAGATTTATGCTAGGACTCTGTGGTGTGGTGTGGTGGATTATAAAACAAGACGTCAAGCTCTGCACTCATTGTCAATGTACAGGACATGACCTAAAAATCAATCTTCACAATTAAAGACAGTGGATCGATCAAAACTCCTTCTGTCGCGATACGCAGGCGAAAGGCACAGAAATATCTTTACCGATGAAAAAATTTTCACGATTGAAGATCACTACAATAAGCGAAATGATAAAGTGTACACTTTTTAAATATATACCTTGGACTTTCCATCAGGACTCTGCACCTGGCCACAAGGCACAAACTATCCAAGCCTGGAAGCCAATGAAACCAATGTTCCAGACTTTATAAGAGCTGAAGAGTGGCCGTCATCTAGCCCGGACCTCAACCCTTTAGACTTGTTTTGTATATACTTGTGTATGTATGACGTGGGACTTTCCTTTTGCATTAGTTTCCATTAAAATAAGTAATTTAGTTGTCATTCGTCATAACTCTTTATTATTAAACTTTCTTATCAATATATTAGATAACCAAAATTGAATCATATTGAGTTGTGAATTGGAATGTTTTTCTATTTAATTATTTCTAGAGCAGAGTTCTCCTGAACTTTTTCTTCTAGCTTTTTCATTTGCTGTATTTTTCAGTTTTAGGTAGAAACCCAGCTTATTGCACTTCTACAAATTTCCTAACTTCAAATGTATTTTTGACAGATTTCTAACTGTAATGAGGTATAGAGTAGAAATATTGTTTTTAATAATTTAGAATAGTGTACGAGCTCCAGTGTAAGTGAATATATAACATACTTATGTGAATCTTTTTTTTTCGATTGTTTTTATATAGATTTTCGAAAGGTCTTCGATTGTTTCAATCAAAATGAATCATATCGTCATTTTCCGCAGGTCATGCAGAGGCGAGAGGAGGCGTCCGCGAGACACGAGCGGCTCGTCGCATACGTACACGCACTCTCCGACACGCAAGTGAGTATGCGCAGACACACGTATGCGTACGCGTTCGCGTCCACGCACGCGGTCTTGACGTTTTCTCGGATCGCACAGGAGGTGCGCACCGGCGTCTGGATGGAGCACTCGTACGCGCGCGCGCGCGGCTCGCCGCCCGCCGACTCCACTCCGCGGGTGCTGTTCGCGCCGTCCGCGACAGAGGAGCCGCTCGACGTGGAGCGGCTCGACCCGCCCCCGCCGTCGCCTCCTCCTCCGCGTTCGCCCTTCCCTTCCGACTCGTCCGCCTCGGAGTCCGACGGCGCAGAGGAGGAGTGGGAAGCGCGCGCGGTGACGCTCGCACCGACCGCGACGCACGCGCGTCTCGTCGGGCGCGCCCTCGAGGTGCTGCGAGCGCAGCGGCTGGCGCTGCTCGCCGCGAAGGGGTGCAGCACCAGCAGGCGCGAGGCGGCGCGCGCGGCGGCGCGGCGGCT
>MU164295.1:352196-365001 GCA_015888305.1 Antheraea pernyi | reverse complement strand
GATTTTTCACGAGCTTTTGATACTATCAACATACATTTATTATTAGCTAAGCTACGTTACTATGGATTCGACTAAAATACTATCAAATGGTTTCACAGTTATTTAGCTAATCGCTCACAGTATGTTGAAATAAGAAAAGAAAATGGATCTTCGGTTGCTTAGTCCCTCACACCTGTCACTCGAGGAATTACTCAGGGATCTATTCTTGGACCTTCACTACTATAATGTGTAAATTCTCAAATAAAATATATTGTTCAGCTTAGGCCTCAAGAAGTTTTATTTATTATATTAATTACAATAGAAATAGAATAGCAATAAATAACAAACACAGTGTAAGTTATTATAAAAGAACATCAATGGCAAAACGCTTAAAATTGTATCTATGATTTCGTCATCAGTCGGCGATGAAGGCATAATTGTAACGTGTTCGGACCACGGATTGACGTAGGTTCGAATCTTATATTTACCTTGAGTTTATGTTTTTTTTTATATTATAGGAGGTAAACAAACAGGCGGGTCACTTGATGTAAAGTGATCACCGCCGTCCATAGACACTTGCAACACCAGGGGAGTCGCAAGTGTGTTGCCTGCCTGTTTTTGGGGGAAAAGGGGAAGAGAAGAGAGGGAAGGCGAGGTGGGCCTCCAGCGCTCTCACTGAATGAACGAAATGCAACAATGTAAGCACTATTACTTCCTGTCGGTTTTCTGTGAGACGTGTTATCGGAAATTTCCTCCTCTTTAACGAACTTTTTTCAAAATTGCTTAAATGTTAATATTTTTTGAGTTATTAACTAAAAACTAAATATCATTTTTTTTTCATCTTATTTTGTTAATTGCAATTTTTTACCTGCCCCAAAATCCTTCAAAAACATTTTTCTAAAGGTGATTCCGAATCGAATGAGCTTTCGCTCATATTTTTAGGACCTTTATCTCTATTTATCACGTTTTTGAACTTGTTGACTAGACTATAAAGCGTAGGAAGTTAGGCACTTTCCAATGGCCGCATACGTAAATACCAACCTTGCTTGGGATCTAATCCCTTTTTAGGCTTAGCGAGTCAATCTGAGACCAAATTGTTACTCAACATCTGGTGAGATTGTGAACAAATGCTTAATCAATACTATATAACAAAAAGGTTTTAGTTCCTAATTTTATTTATATGCTATGATTATAAAAAGTTAAGTCGCGATGTAACAAAAAGTTTTTTAATTTTGTAATTTAGAATTCAATTATCCTCGATATCTTAGTATTCTTAGTTGGAAACTAATTAGTTGATTAATATTATATTAAGATCAAGTATTAATCAATAATTGTTCAAGCACTTTGTGAGATTATTTTACAATCTTACAACAGAATGCGGAATTTGGTATCTTCTAAGAGAAAATAATTTTCTAACACGAGTTTTAGTGCCACAAGGAATAATTGGTTTCTAATGATAATTATGATGAATATGATTTTATACTAGTAATAATTGATTGATTGAAGAACTTACAGTTTTACGATACTGCAATATTATAAAATGTCTGGTAGAAAAGTGCTAGTAAAATGGAAAATTCAACTATTATACATGGCATCAAATATATATGGGTATACATACCTACGTATTATCCTACTTAATTATTTGATACATTCTATACAATTGTAAACAAAATATATTTAATACATAACTTAATAAATTAATTGAAAGTTAACTCCCAAGTGTTCACAAACAAGTTAAGAATTTCATGTTCAAAAACAGAAGTTGCTTTAAAACAATTTAATTGATATTGTCGAATAAAATGAGTTCACTATATTAAGTACTTGGAATTTAATATCTTGACAACGTTGCATTCGAGTCCGGAACTGCAGTAGTCTCATTTCCTGCATTGTAAAAGAAATTGTTCTATTCAAAACAAACAAAACAATTGATATAATTTTTTTTTTTTCATTATTATCGTAAGAATATATTATATAAATACAACGGTCACATTCTCTCTGTACTTGAGTGATGACTACACAGTTCGGTCTAATTCAATTACAGCTCCGACGATTTCGTAGGCCCACGGGAGTAAAACATAAAAAGTATGTACATATACGAAAATTTTCTTTTACTTTCATTTACTCGACCAAATTGTGCGTGTAACATAATTATATCAACAGGACGGGAAAATTATGTCATAGAAGCTATACATTTTTGAAGTTATACTTCTCTTGGCGCGTTAGGGAAAAATGATGAGAGTAAATTTATTACGATGCGCGCGCACACCGCCACGAAAAACCGGCACCCTGAAGTTAGCTATAGTTAACATTTTGTTTCTTTGTATTTGTTGTTTGTATTTCTTTGTATTAAAACTTTCAATGTATTAAATACTTTTCTCTATTGTTAGTGGCGTTTTTTCTACAAACGCAGAATAAGGCGAAAGATAAAATTTATGAAAAGATTTTTATCTTGCTACGCCAAAGAAGTATAACTTCTAACACTACACGCGTACACACACACACTTTTTTTATAGATGTCGATGCAAGATTTAACACTTTCTTAAACAGCAATTAATATCTGTAGTACATAATCGTGTCCTAGCTTGAATTTCAGTGAAATAATACTTATTGTTGCACATATCTATTGTCTGTATGTCGTATCGAGCTGTGTAGTCTAATCGTGTTGACGCTAATCTTTCTTTAAAGTTTCCTATATACATAGAAACATTTACTTCCTTCTAACCAACATCATGTTCATTTTTAAAATAGATAAGCAAGTATATCGTATTTAAACTATTTATTTGTAATGTAACACATTAAACGACTGAAAGTTATAGAGTCTGTACAATTTTTTCGTAAAAAAAAATCAATAACTGATGTTTATTTTCCCGGTGCATCCGATGTCAATTGTACCGGTCTCGTGAAATGAACAAAGCTTGATAGACGTGAACTAAGCGCTCCGACACTTCGATAGACTGCAATTCACAGTAAACCTGAAACAATATTTTGCTAAAAAATACTTTTAATTTTGTACAAACTTTAGAAATTGATCTATACTAATATAACAAAGCTGAAAAGTTTATTTGCTTGAACGCGATACTCTCTGGAAGTACTGGTCCGATTTGAGAAATTATTTCAGTGTTAGATAGCTCATTTATCAAGGAAGACTATATATAGGCTTTATAATATCATGATGCTAAGACCAATAGGAGTGGAGCACCAATGTTTCAAAATCAGGGATTTTTTCTTTTTAAGAGCTTCCATTGCATGTTAGCGTTTGGCCAAAGTAACTATTCTACGTGAACGAAATCGCGGGCGGAAGCTATAATAAGACTTGTAGGTGGTAGAACCACGTTAAAGCTGGTTTCAGCATGAATGGGTCGGCTCGCCTGGGGTACCACCACTCTCACAAAAAACCGACGTGAAGTAACAGTGCTTGCGTTGTTGCGTTCTGGAGTCCCCTTCTGAACCGATCGAGGGTGGCTCTGCCATATACACCGATGGATCGAAGATCGGTGGTGGCGTGGGAGCCGCCCTAACCTGGTGAAAGGAGGGGCGCGAATTCCGGTACTCCACGTTTCGCCTGGAGTTCTACTGCACAGTCTTCCAGGCGGAGTTGCTAGCGTTACATCGGGCAATACAGGCGGTCCAAAAGGGGAAGGTTGGGGAGGTCAGCATATACAGTGATTCCAGATCTTCTCTGGAGATGCTGGCCAACCCAACCCCGCCCCACCGCCTGGCCTTGGCAGCGCAGCATACTCTGCGGGAGATCCGTGCAGGTGGGGGCTCCGTCCGCCTGCATTGGGTGCGAGCACACGTTGGAACCGTTGGCAATGAACGAGCTGACGAGTTGGCGAAACGGGCCGCACACAAGAAAACCGCGGCCGATTACGATCGGTATCCGTTGTCGTACGCCAAGATCATACGCGAAGGGACTGTCGACCTATGGCAGGCGCGCTACGAATCTTCCGACACGGAGGCGGTGACGCGGACTTTCTTCCCGAAGGTGAGCACTGCTCACCGGGTAGTGAAGAAGAAGGGTAGTGTCGCCGACCCACGTGCTAGCCCTAACGGGCCACGGGAGTTGCATTGTATCTGAATCGTTGTAAAATCAAAACAGCCCAGGGGCTTCTCTACCTTCTCTAGAATGGTATCTTGATATACTTGTGCCGATGTTTTGATACCTTTCTCACAAAAGTTTGGCTCAGTTACTCCTTCATAGCTAATACCCCACCAAACCATCACTGAAGTCGGGTAGTGTCCACATTGCACTCTGTCGATTTTTTTCTAATTGGGAAGCTTCCTTAGAGCTTTGAGCATAAATACGGTCATTTTGTTTGTTAAAATGTTGCTCAATTCTAAAAATTATCTCATCCGTAAACAATTTTTTTCTGTGACCTCCCTTTCAGTAGTTGTTTCGATTTTACCACCCTATTCATTTTTAAATTATCAGTTAAGAAATTACATGTACTTCTCTTATAGGCTGCAAGTCCTTTTTTTTTTAACGTGGGGAAATCCCTTATGGATACGGCACCCTCCCGGGGGAGAGGGTGGGTTATGTCCGAGTCGCACGGACTAAAACCCCACGGTGTACCGACAGACCGTTTTGTGGGGGCGGCAAGGGATCGTTCAAGCTAATCAACCTTGTAGAGCCGCCCCCACAGGCTGCAAGTCCTAAGTCATCTTTTAAAATACGCGACATGGTTCTAGGTGCTATCTTCATCTCCAGAGATAAAATTTCCCTTACTGCTTTGACCACCTTTTTCGTACGAACACTACGTGGACGACCAGATCTTTTTCTGTCGCAAACAGAGGATTTACCTATAGGTACAATGATACATATTAATAGCCCGGTACACAAACATTTTAGTAATACCAAGCGTATGAAGAGATTTAAATATTGCATTTGGCTCCATACCTACTTTGGTAATGCAATCACAACGATTCGGTTCTCTTTATCATTCCACTCCATTTTAATATCGCAAAATATTGTACAATGTATTGGCGCAATACAATATGTGGCGCCAAAATGAAAAAACTTGATGAATAATCATATAAAAATAACAGATTCCAAATACAAATGTAATATTTTGTTTATTTGTAATTGTAACAGTATTTATGGCCAGACTACGTATTTTATAATTGGCATCTGTGACGGGAATGTGTCTCAACAAGTGCTCCATTTCTCCCTTCAGATGTCCTTTAAATAGTGTAGCTTTTGTACATTAGCTAAAGATTAGAAAGCTAAAGATACATTATTGTGAATCAATGATTCAAATAAATCACGAAAAGTCTGTCATTCCATATATTGTCCAGATAAAGTAGGTAATATTATTTTAGGCAGTTTCAGAACAGCAGAAACCACCCCTTTTGAACAGTATCAGTAGTACCAGGATGTGTGTGCACTTTCAATCTATTTAATAATTCTTTTAATTCTAACTTATATGTAATATACATTTCTTCTGAGATGTTGTAAGTATTGTTATTTAAATATTAAAGCTCTGTTTCCTCGTTTGTCTTACTTATATTTGGAAAGAGATTACTATCAAATAAACTCCACTGTTTTTCTAGCTGTTCTAATCTCGTTTCTATGTAAGATTTAGTTTCGATCTTTGAGTGATTTTTTAAAGTTCGTAAATCCTTTAAATATTTTTCCCTTGAGTTCCTCTTGGATCTTAATTAAACCTTTTTAAACCTGTAAAATAAAACTTTTAAAGATTAAAGACACAGTAATATTTAATATTCGATATGTATGATATGATCGCCACAAACGTCTGCAGAAAAGCTGCAGATATATATAAACAACTGGCGTGCGCAGCGACGGTGAGCTGGGGTCTGAACCCGGAGATTGTAAGGTAGATATAATGAACAATACAGCACGTATTTGCAATCAAATAAGATGATAACTATGTTATATTTCTTATACTAAATATACTAATTGTAAACTATCATTACTACGTAAAGTAATGACGTATTTACGTTACATTATCGCCATATACTTGCAATTCATTCGTCAAACCCATATCGTATTTAATATATTGTAGGTTAAATAAGACAATTTTCCAAAATAAATATTTTTATTAACTGAAATCAAATGTAAGTAACAGTTAGTGTATTCAAATGGGGTGTAAGGAGTGTCGAATAATATCATATGACTTGAGACACCCAAGCCAACCTCACCTGCACGTGCTGCACCCTGCTCAATAACGAACGAGGCAATGGCGAAAGCTTAGGGTAGGATTTTACAGTCTGACTGGGTCGCCACCAACATGTACATATATGGCGAAATAGCCCGTCATATTGATTCGTTTCTGCGGGTCGCATTTCGGGATCAGCCTGTGCATATCCAGCTTTTTGCGGGCCGGCATGACAGCGGTGACCGGCGATGGGTAGTGTGTCACTCGGTGGTCGCCATTGTTTTTGGATTGTACTGTGCTTATCATCAGGCATAGTGCAGTCATTTTGCCGTGCTACAATAAAAAAAATGGAATGCAGATTACGAGTATACTACGTTTTTCCGACACAGGGGCGACGTGGTCCTTCTTCCCGAAGGTGAGCTCTGCTCACCGGGTAGTGAAGAAGACTCGTTTGTCACCGACCCACGTGCAAGCCCTAACGGGCCACGGGGGATTCGCGGCGTACCTGCATCGTTTTAAAATCAAAGACAGTCCCGCATGTGCGTGCAACGCGGATACCGCCGAGACAGTGTTTCACATACTCTTACACTGTCCACGTTTCGGTTCGTCCAGAAACGACTTGGAGTGTCTGATCGGGGACCCCATCTCCCTGGAGAACCTCTCTGCGTGGATGGAAAATGACGCAAAGCGCCCATACTTTTTGAAGTTTATTCGCACGGTGGTAGAAACAACCTGTAAAAGGCATAAATAAATTAAAAGAAGCAAATGTCTATGGATAATAATAATCATAGAATAGCATACATTATGACAATTACAAATTAGATAACTAAATAAATATCAATTTTATTAAATGACAATTATATAAATGTAACACCTAGTCTAAGGCTCGATTTCTTTCTCTCTCTCTTCCCTCGTGTTTTGTACTGTTCCCTAAAACCGCTTGTGGTTCTCATTCTTAATTCTAACTTTGTATTTTTAGACTAACTAGGATAAGATAATACTGCGAACCACGACCACTGTAATACTTTTTTTTTTTAAAACTACTACTGAGATAAAAAGACATAATAAATACCAAAGACTAAATAAAGAGGTAAAAAGAAACAATGGAAACCAAAGACTAAAAAAGAGGTAAAAACAAAGATAGAATAAGATAGTTTAAAAGGTGAATGTACTGATAATGACTGATAATATAATAATGGATATACGAATGTAATACAATTAAAACAAACTACGTTTAGGAATTATGTAAACCGATAGCTATAAGATCATAGGTACATTATAAAATACTTGTACATAGAATAAATAAATGTAACATTAATGTTAACGATGGACATGTACGGAAATAAAAACCAAATGTGGAAAACGACCCAATGTAACAAGGACACACCACATAATAGAGATTACAAGGTTCACGGTACAAGGAAAACCAAAGTCTCGAACTACGTCCGAAGAAAGGGGCGTTTAAAAAAAAAATTCGATATGAATGAAAACTAGAGTAAATTGCACAAGTTGCAAAATAATGAAATATAAGTCCCAAATTGAATGTCTTTTAAACACTTTATTTTAAAAAAAAAACAGGAATAAACAACAATGTTTCAAATCTATAATAAGTTCAAATATATTTTAATAATGTTCACAATACTCACAACTGGACCACTTGTACTTACGATACGGGTCACTCACTAACACTTATACTATACTATCCGACTCGAAGGACTAATGTTAACGATACAGTCGGGTCGCGGGAGAGCTACTGCGGAGAGCAATAAAAACACGGGTTAACTAATTGACTGTTCAGTGTAAACTGAAACAAAAATTCATTAAACGCTTAAACAGTTATAGAGCGGCCAGTTACTCTTATTGATTTTGTACGAGTAGGTAGGTACGTATAGCCACCTCCTGCTGATATAATTAATAAAGTGACAGGCTTTGTCAATTTCTTGGTCAATTTCAAGGTCTGTAAATTTCAAAAGCAAAAATAAAAAGCGTATAGTCAGTCAGCAACGTCACTAAAAACAAACGCAGAACAATGGACGAAACTATTCAACTTATTATTCAAGCTTACAGACATTAGCCATTTGCACCACCCAGGCCCCTAATTGTATAACTGGCTCCATGGGTTGCAACGTCGATCAACAATAATTAGATAAAGGGTCGGCGCGAATAATACGTCTCGGCAAATAAAAGTTCACTTGAAATGTTTGCCCTTATTTTGTTTAGTTTGTTTGAAACACAGCCTATGTAAGCCCGTTTCACATGCCGCAGTGTATTCAAAAGATGCAAAAATAATACCCGAAAAAGCAATTTAACGGTCGGAGTATCTTGCTTTCGCTAAATACATGTTGAATAAGTTATTAAATATTTGAAACTTTAAACTAACAAATAATATCAAATTTTGAACAAAATTACCGATTTTAAAACTGTGCTACAAATGTTTGGCCTCGTCACGCACATACACGCACAATAACGGGAAACGTACTTTACTAATTACGTGTTAAAGTTGAATTCACACTAAATGTTGTTTATGTTGTCTTTTCATTTGTGAGGGGAGTAATTTATTACTTTGCCCGTTTTATCGTAAGTATTAGATAATATTTTGAACATTTGTGACTTTATTACTTGGTGTTATGGTTGTAATTAGGTTGAACTTAAAACTGTTTTAACTTTTTTTCTCCCTTTCTTAGTAAACAAATAAGTATATATTTACGCGGACAGATTTTAGCTTCAATTTTGTACGTGACCCTTTATTTAGTTATTGTTGATCGAAGGGTTGAAACTACCAAGCACAAAGTCTTTACTTGCTTTATTCTTATTTTTAAACGGAAATAAAGAGTGACATATACATCACCAAAATAAGTATGTAGATATCAATCTAAATGTTTTACAAAAATTATTATGTACCTTCGCCAGTTAGTAAACCACAAGTCAGGAACATTAAATTATTAATAACTTCTTTTTTATATCAAATACCTATTATCATCATAAAGTGGGTATGCATGTGTATGTAGTAGTTAACATGTGGTTTTTAGTCACATCTAGATATGGAAAGTTTGGTGTGAATGAGTATCAAATCTTGCAAGACTTTTGCTGCTACAACTACTGATAAGAATTGAGTTAGATGTTCGTGAAGGAGCTCAGTGTCGCGTTCGAGTAACACTAAACTGTGATGTTTCCTACAGGCGCGGGGCAAAGGAGCCGCGCCGCAAGTGCCCACCCCCACCACGCCCACCACACCGAGCAGCCCGACCGCGCCCCCCGCCAACGCGCTGTGACGCAGCGAGCGGCTCCCGCGGGATAAACTCAAACAACTCTACGTTTACAAACGATGCGGTGCTTAACTCATGTACAAATCAAAAACACTTAGCAAACTGTCTTTACGCAAGTTGAAAACTCTTAGTTTTTATAAGAATAAGTTCAACGATTTACATAAAAGTGTTTCTCAATTTAATTTAATAAACTATATTCATTTTCCTGTTTATCTCAAAATGACTATTCTGTGCTTATATACACAACTAGATTCCTAGTCTGGCGTACTGTCAAAACTGTACCGCATAGTGCTAGTCGCAGTACATTCGCATACAGAATCATTCCGGTGCTAGTTACATGTTATTACTATTTTCGTTGTTTTCTTTTTTATTGTATTTTCTTTTCTTTTTATTGTTGACATTTGTTATTATTTCATATTATATTGTCATTATAATGCCGCTCGGACTTTATAATATTTTACAACGCCAGACTCGAAACGTCATTTATGAAGTTTTAAAATGTATGAAAAAGGAATCTGAGGAAGGCCTTCAGTATAACCTAAGTGTGTGTAAAAGCGGACCGGAGCAGCGACTGGAGCATCCGAAAATATGGTCAGATGAACTTTGAACTTTCATTTAGCGAAAAATAATTGTCCATTATTATTAATCTACTTTAAAGAAAATTAAAAATCATATACATTTTGAAAGACCTGCATCAAGTTTGAGGCGGGTTATAAAGGAGTTGGAGTTCAAATGCAAAACAAAAGAAAGAAAAGTTTTAGTTCAACAAACAGTATTCGCTTGAATCATGATGTTTTAAGAAAAAATGTAAAAAGCGAGCGCCCTTCCTCCGAGCCCAGAAGTAGCCAATGTTAATTGCAGGCGCACTATAATTCCTGCAAGAATTGTATTAATCCCGATGGACGGAATAAAAACGTGAGTCCTAAAAACACCGTTGGTTTTTGTCGATAATTTTCTTGTTAATTTTATTAACATTAAAGGTTTTTATTTTATAAGTAAAATGGTTTATTTTGGTATCCTTAAATAGCATACACATAATATAATAGCTGACACGAGTGCACAGTAATGCCGTTACGCACACTTGGCTAGCAAAGTTGTATCACACAGATGTCACTTATGTCAGGGCGAAAATAACTTGTGTGTACTAAAATCAGTATACGGTTCGGCTCAAAAAAAAGTTTTCAGGTCATTTTTGGCAGACGAAACGTTAAACAAAACTTACCGAATATATAAACGCCCAGTATTAGCCATTTACGTCGAACTGAGTCACATTTATCTGTTCAATAGCGTTATCGTTTCGACAACTTGAGAAATTGGGTTTCTGAACACACAATCATTCGATAAACCTCCGTTAAACTTAACTGGCCATTCTGGGTGTTTATCTATTCGATAAGTTTTATTTGACATTTTGAATAGTTTTTCATATTTTGACAATTACATGTCATTGTCGAACAACTAAAGAATTGAAAAGTTTTGAATCTAAAATAATTAAATTTATAAGTAAATAATTATAAAATTAAATTAAACCATGTAATAATCTCCAAAGTATTTTTTAATCATAATATTACTACTATAAGTTAAGAATTATAATAATAAAATCAATTTTTAACACTCTTTATTAATAAGAGCCATCTAGTGAACATCACGGAATTAGTTATGGGTTTAATAGTTATAACAACTTGTTTTGTACTCGGAAACACATTGACAGTTTATCTTATGGATAACTTTATTGAGTCAATATCTAATGATAGTTTAACCGAGTACCTCAGAACCGGGCACTAGTCATGTATATATTCAAAGATTAACTATTTTTGACAAATGAAACTGGCGAACGAAACACTTCTTAGATACAGTTTCAAAGAAATAAGCCGCATACGAAGTTATTTAGTAGTTACAAACGGCTTTCAACTTTATTATAGCATTACAACTTTAAGCTAGGCATGGAACGTTTCAGGCAACGGCGCTAATTTTTATACATTGAAAAATAATTTGTCATATTAAAATTATGAATCTGCGTGATTACTTTTTCTCATGTAATATCAATGATATTATAACTATATAGATACAATATAAACGCTTCGATAGCGCCTTGTTAAAATTAGCTTATTTTTAAGGATGGCCCCGTCATTCCGTAACGTATCTTTAGTTATAATATCATTGTGTGATATGAAATATAATTTGTCAAATGAAATTGTGAATTTGTATTGTTGTTACGGTTCTTATAATATTCGAAATATCTGTAAATTATAATTGGATGAACTCATACGTCTGTTATATCACTGGGAGTATAAAAACGACTTATTATATTCGTGTAGCCGATAACCTAAAAAGGTATCTCGGGTGTACGTGTTACTAACAGCCAGAGATTAATGTACCTATGCAGTGATGATAATCTTAAAACACAGCAGGTTCTCATTCACATCTTGTGAAAATTTAATATAACTGATATAAAATTATACTAAAATTGATTTAATTTCCATATGTAATTTAAATTAATAAATTCTGGCCGTTGAGCCACCTTCAATGCTTTTTTTCTAGTGGTATAGCGAAAATTTGTAATTCTTTAAGAAAATAATTTGGCATCATCTATTGAATTATTTTTGTATAATAGTATTTAACACTTAAAATGCCTTTATGCTATATTTCTCTAGAAAAATGTATGTGGAAAAAAACTCATATACAACTACCAACGAAAAAAAAAACTATATTATCTTAAACATATAACTAAAATGTTGATTTTAATTATAATTATTAATGTTGATGGTATATTTATCTATTCGTAAAATAATAAGCAACTATTAATTTATTACTTTTGTTCCTACTGGCAACACAATTTTGACAAATAGAGTTGATGCGGATATACAGTACATAATTATATTATATGTACGAATATACTTATAATATATGGTGGATGCAGATGCGCTAATTTTTTTATTTGAAACACATAGTAACCAACTATACCTACTGTAAATTGTATTTGTGTATAATTAGGTGGATAACAGCGGAAAAATATTTGCAAATCTTTTACAAAAATTTGCAAAATGATATATGAATTGACATATATTTAATATGATACATATTACAAGGAACTCATGTTTAGTAGGTACTGGTTTGTTGCGAATACAACTGCCAAGTGGTAGTTATTGTAGCCGACCGTTTTATATACGTCAATAATACACCCTTTGTGGTGCTAGTTACTATAACGTATATATAATTATATGTCAGCTAGTAATATAATATGTATGGGCCTATGTGTTTCCTAGTTCTCGATAGCATAAATAGAGTGCAAGCAATGGCACTGTAATAGCGGTATGAAAGAGCGCTGCGTTGCATATGCGAGACCACTCCCACAGCTCGCTACTTGTGGTCACTACCGTTTGTCTCTATGGAATGCTCAATGTAATGGGAAGATGCCCCCCCCCCCCCCCCCCCCCCCCCCCCGTG
>MU164295.1:336311-350967 GCA_015888305.1 Antheraea pernyi | reverse complement strand
GGCACTCCGAAAAAGCGGAGCGCCTCCCGTATGACACCATGCGGCAGTCTGTTGAAGGCGTTGGCGATGTCCAAGGACACCGCCAATACTCTTTCGCCCTAACAGGTCGCCTCCGTGGAGTAAAGATTTTACGTACGCCCCGATAGAAGGTATCTCCGGGTCCCTATGGAGTATGAGATGGTCACGTTTTTCAATGTTGCTGTAACATACGCGTATGATATACTCTTGTTGCGTTGTACATATTCTCTATGATACTTTCAACAAATAGTAATATTCAGCTTCCACTCATGGGTTCCAACTAGCCATAATGTATTGTATGTGCAATAATTTAAAGTTTTTATATAAAGATTGTGTATGAATATCTGTAAATTGGGTGGTTGCATCCACGCCTATTTAAGTAATAACGCTTGCCAAATATACTCAGTGTGCTACTAGCTACGTGTTGTTTCACTTGTCCTTCGTTCGCATACATAACAGATACTTTCAACAAATAGTAATATTCAGCTTCCACTCATGGGTTCCAACTAGCCATAATGTATTGTATGTGCAATAATTTAAAGTTTTTATATAAAGATTGTGTATGAATATCTGTAAATATTGTAGATAGCACGAGTAGCGTCGAGCTGACTGTGACGTCACGTAGATTGTCGACGCAACCATAATGTACAGTCACTATAATGGAATCAGTAGGGTAGCAGCTCTAACAGTTTATACGCTTCGAAAGCATGTGGTTTATGATAATATTAAGTAATGTTAACAATTGATGTTGAAATCGAGTGCACTCTCGTATCGCACGGGTGCAAGCGTCAGGGCATGTGTGCGTGTTACGCGACCGTCCGGAACCCCTGTCGGTTGCGCATTAAACTAACCCTTGTTAACGTTTTTAAATTTTATTTATTTATTCGAAGGAATATCAACAGCTTTTCATACATAATTCAAAATACAATAGTCAACTTAAAGCTAATTAAAGATATTCACTAATAGATAATGATATGATTACAAAAAAAAATGTTAAAGGGCTGATTAAAAATAAATAACAGTGGAAAGTTACATATTACACAACCTGATCAAAGAATGTTTTGATGACCGCCTGTTTTGCTGCATTAATTGGAGTATTAAAAAGATCTAAATTAAATTCTTTACTAAGTTTATTGTAATTATAACTACTTCGCAAAAAATAACTATTCTTTCTGTAATTGGTATTTGAATGAGGCACATATATCAACGAGCTATGTCGAAGAACAGTAGACGAAGCCCTTAAATAAATTTTTGAGAGGAGATCTGGACAATCGACCTTATTTTGGGAAATTTTTAAAAAGAAAGAAATGTCTGCAAGCATGCGTCGTTTATCCAGGGGTAGTAAATGGTGCAATTTACAATGCAGCTCATAGGATTTGGAATGATATCTTTCACGCATATGTTCACATTTCAAGACATATTTAAAATGTATCGGATTACGCTTACGCGTGAAGGTCATAACACTACATTTCGATGGATTTAGATCTAAACCATGATCATCACAGTATTTCTGTATTCGGTATAGGTCTTCTTGTAATGTCGTATCGTCTGGATTAGCGTCTATTCAGGATATTGTATATCGTCACGTTTTCACTTCAGCCACCGGCGGCGAGAACTCATTCACTTTTATGTATTGAACTAGACCTGTAATTTGGAACGAGAATTGTGTCTGCATTTGCAACTCGCGTGCGGTGTCACTCGTGACTTACTCCATTTTATGATCTACGTTCGTTAAAATACTCACATGAATATAATTGTAGTCAAAATTCGAACTTCAATCTTACCTCGGGTGTTTTTGCAGGCCGGATGATCACCCAGTTAAGCCGATGTAGTACAGTTCAGACGCGTATGGCTAAAGTTTCATGGCCTATACCGGTCTGCATCACTTTCTACCAAATAACAAAATCATAAATGTACAATGTTACCATTATAATTGCCTAAAATAAAGTTTAATTCGTATACGTAAAAATTAAATTATTTAATACGAATATATCTATTTTTTGAATGAGAAGTTCACATTGTGATAACATGTAAGGTATTGTCTCGTTCTCTCTCGTCTCGATTTATTAGATATTAAACAACGAATCGATCTCTGATACAATAAAATCGTGATTCGAATTTTTCTATTTAGATAATAATATATTATATTAATAACATAAATAATAATTTAGAATTGGTACCACTTACTCAAACATGGGATAATTTTTAATTTAATTAAATATAAACACTCAATTCCTTTCATCTAACCTTAGTAAATAAAAGAATTAACAAAAGGATTTATTTCTTACAGGATAGCTAATCCTAAAGAAGTATTTACAGATTTTTAAATTTCTTCTAGCTTTCTACTCTAGACTTATTCTATATATTTTTTTAATAAGGAACATCTTAAGATATCGATAATATTTGCAAACAGTATTGTAAATGGTAATATTTAATATGCTATAACAGAGACAAATAAAAAGTATGGTTTATAATTAAGATTTTTTAATCATTATTCTGATGAAATACTAGAAGACTAAGCAATTAAAACAGAATCATATTAATATTTTCCAATTATCTTGTTTACATTTTTCTATGTCTGTATGTTCCATAGGGTTGCAGGCATTTTTTTTTAAGATAGGATTGGCATTGTTTTAGCTTTATACTTATTTGTTATTAACAAAAAGAATATTTTGGTTTGACGTCAAGTATTAACAATTGTAAACTATATAACGTTCTACTTTATATTTATAACAAGTAAAATTGTTAAGTTTAAGATATCCCTTCACTTTTGTCTATGAAATGAGAAAATTATATACTTTTTATGATCTTAATAAAATGAAAGACGATGAAACAGCGATTATTATGTTTCATTTACTTATATATATAAGACACTTAATTATAATTCGGTTTTAAGAGGCACAATAAAACTCATTTGTTTCTCTGAAAAATGAAGTATGAAATTTTTATTTTTCAAGTACTTTCCATACTTGTACAATATTTACATAACAACACTATCTTACCTGAAAAATGAAGAAACGACAATAAAAGTTTATTGTTCACCTCTCAATTTGTACAATTTAATGAAACACAAAATTATTCTCGCAAAAATAAATTCAGCATGCGTTCTTCGTCTTTTAGAAAAATGACAGACCGTTTGACAAACGTCGAACAAACATTGCGCGCGCATATTCACCTTAAAGAAATAATTTTCTTTACATCTCCCCCCTCCTGGGTGAGGATTACTCCTGTAATTCTCATTGTAGCTGTATCTACTATTCAGCATCCGCTTCATCATTTATTTCTTCATTCATTCGAATAAGTTTTGTTATATGGTATAGGCTTGTATCCTTATTTGTTCTGCCAGTGTTTATTTTAATATGCTATAACAGAGACAAATAAAAAGTATGGTTTATAATTAAGATTTTTTAATCATTATTCTGATGAAATACTAGAAGACTAAGCAATTAAAACAGAATCATATTAATATTTTCCAATTATCTTGTTTACATTTTTCTATGTCTGTATGTTCCATAGGGTTGCAGGCATTTTTTTTTAAGATAGGATTGGCATTGTTTTAGCTTTATACTTATTTGTTATTAACAAAAAGAATATTTTGGTTTGACGTCAAGTATTAACAATTGTAAACTATATAACGTTCTACTTTATATTTATAACAAGTAAAATTGTTAAGTTTAAGATATCCCTTCACTTTTGTCTATGAAATGAGAAAATTATATACTTTTTATGATCTTAATAAAATGAAAGACGATGAAACAGCGATTATTATGTTTCATTTACTTATATATAAATAAAAGCGCAAAAAAATAAGCGATAGATCTTCTATATTTCGATACATTCATCAATCGATTTAATATTCGATTTTTATCAGGAAGCATCGGTATCCTTGATGGATAGTGTTTTTATTTGATAACTACGTGTCTAGTAAACAACGTGTATAGAAGTGTCGATATTACTTACCTATGTATACACACTCATGTACCGGTGTAGGCGCCGCGGCCTCTCAATTTCCAAAGAAAATATATTATACAAACAAAAATTCACGTTTTGTTTCATTTCAACCTTGAATCCTTCAATTTTAAAGGAATAGTAACGTCAAATAAAACAACATAATCTATTTTATCTTAACTTTAATATATTATATACAAAAAGAAATATATTTCGAGAGAGAGCGCGGGTCGGGAGGGGAGGGGATGGGGGGTGTCGGTTACTGGAATCATTTTATTTATAAGTTAGATAGCACACGAGACGAGTTGCAGACAGCACTAGTACGTTTCGATATAGTGTGAAGCGATGGAGGCGCGCTCTCCGCTCGGAGTCCCATTGTTTGCGTCGTCCTTAACTCGGCCACGTTCCGACGCGATCGACCGACAGACTGACCGACCGATATTCCAATACACAATATTTCAACAAAGTCATTATATTTATTATCGATTATGACTTCAATCTACATATTTTAAATATCGCTTAAATATTTTAAACTTACCTCTTATGTGTAAAGAAAAAGAAAGTAAATATAGAAAGAAAATGTTTCCCTCGATATTGGAGAGTTTCATTACATACAAGATACAAAAATCAGTGAAGAGTGTGAAGTGTTTCCGCGAACACTGCGATTAGTGAAGAGTTGTAATAAGTTCCCGAATAGTCGTAGAGCGTTTAGAAGCGTCTCGGTCGAGCAGCCGTCGGCGGGCGGCGGGCGGGGGCGGCGGGCTTTCCGGGGGGGCGCACGCAGGGGGCGCGGGGGGCACTCACCTGGAACGAGAACTGCGGGAAGTGCTCCTCCTGTATGCGCTGCAGGCCGGTGTCGGAGTCGGGCGGCGTGAGCTCGACGCTCTCGCCGGTGAACTCGGAGTCGAAGTAGCGCGTGTCGGTCTCGGACTCCACCTGCGGCTTGAAGGGCGGCGGGATCTGCGCGCACACGCTCGCTGCTCACTACTCGCTACTCGCTACTCTACTATATTGTAATAAGGCACGCACTGTCCATGGAGATAGGTCGTGTAGTGCATAGCAGCGCTAAAACATGGAGG
This sequence comes from Antheraea pernyi, assembly GCA_015888305.1. NCBI lineage: Eukaryota > Metazoa > Arthropoda > Insecta > Lepidoptera > Saturniidae > Antheraea > Antheraea pernyi. The sequence goes on along the minus strand of MU164295.1, from coordinate 345,922 downwards.
GTGCCGTTAACTTCAATTTATTAACGACAAAAGTTTAACAAAGTCAAAATTCAAAAAGGTTTCTATTTAATCCATACAAATGTTTATGAATATTTTGCATGCCACTGCAGAACATAGTATACTACTGTTTATAACTGAAAATTGTTAGAATATAAATATACAGTGTTTAATTATAGTGTTAAAACTTTACAATTTAATCTGTAATAAATTCACTTTCGATAGTAATTTTATAGAATGGATTATTATCATGTGATGTTTTTATTTTATTGTAATAAAATCTTAATTCTAACTTCTTGACAGGTTAGTTATTTTTATGAAACAACGCAACCTAATACTCTTTTTTACAAAATCATGAAGCTTTTCAATACAAGTTTTTTCGAACAGATGGTACTTTAAATTAGTTTCTTGACAAATATCTGTTGCATCGACTACTATAGACATCTCGTAGATGGCCCACGTTTTAATTTTGAATTTAGTGAGAACGCGCGGCTACGCCCGTGCGAGTGCGCCCAAGGGCGAATGTGCGCGGGCAAATGTGCGCGCGGGCGAGGGTGCGCAAGGGCGAGTGCGAGCGAGTGTGCGCAACGGCAAATGTGCGCGGGCGAGTGTGTGCGAGGGCGAATGTGCGCGCGGGCGAAGGTGCGCATGGGCGAGTGCGAGCGAGTGTGCGCAACGGCAATGTGCGCGGGCGAGTGTGTGCGAGGGCGAATGTGCGCGCGGGCGAAGGTGCGCATGGGCGAGTGCGAGCGAGTGTGCGCAACGGCAATGTGCGCGGGCGAGTGTGTGCGAGGGCGAATGTGCGCGCGGGCGAAGGTGCGCATGGGCGAGTGCGAGCGAGTGTGCGCAACGGCAATGTGCGCGGGCGAGTGTGTGCGAGGGCGAATGTGCGCGCGGGCGAAGGTGCGCATGGGCGAGTGCGAGCGAGTGTGCGCAACGGCAAATGTGCGCGGGCGAGTGTGTGCGAGGGCGAATGTGCGCGCGGGCGAAGGTGCGCATGGGCGAGTGCGAGCGAGTGTGCGCAACGGCAAATGTGCGCGGCGAGTGTGTGCGAGGGCGAATGTGCGCGGCGAGTGTGTGCGAGGGCGAATGTGCGCGCGGGCGAAGGTGCGCATGGGCGAGTGCGAGCGAGTGTGCGCAACGGCAAATGTGCGCGGCGAGTGTGTGCGAGGGCGAATGTGCGCGGCGAGTGTGTGCGAGGGCGAATGTGCGCGCGGGCGAAGGTGCGCATGGGCGAGTGCGAGCGAGTGTGCGCAACGGCAAATGTGCGCGGGCAAGTGTGTGCGAAGGCGAATGTGCGCGGGCAAGTGTGTGCGAAGGCGAATGTGCGCGCGGGCGAGTGTGTGAGGGAGAGTGTGCGCGAGGGCGAGTGTGCGCGGGCGAGGGAGAGTGTGCGCGCGGACGATAGTGCGCGCGGGCGAGTGTGTGAGGGAGAGTGTGCACGTGGGCGAGGGTGCGCGAGGGCAAGTGTGCGCGTACCTTCTTGGCGACGAGGTCGGGCCAGTTGATGGAGGCGAAGAAGGGGTGCGTCATGATCTCGGCGGCGTCGTCGGGGCCCGCGCCGAGGCGGCGGCGCGGCTCCTTGGTGAGCAGGCCGGCGAGCAGGGAGCGGCACGGCGCGGAGACGGCGCGCGGGAAGCGCACCTCCTCCGTCATGATGAGCGAGAAGAGCACCTCGTGGTCGCGGTTGTAGAACGGCAGGCGCCCGCACGCCATCTCGTACATCACCACGCCCGTGCCCCACCTGCGACCCCCACACACGGAATATTACTATATGATTAAACATTTTTAAAACGCAAACATTGCTACTCACTCCAAAACAAATACATATTTAATAAAGATCATTGAATGTTATAGCGGACGCTACTTTCTTTCGGATAATCCAGAGATCAAAAACGGCCAGACCGATTTTGAAGGGAATTTCACTGAAAGAGAGCTGAAATTATAAGGTGACAAAGCCTATTTTGTACTAAAATTAAATATTAAATTGATATTCACGGAATTTTCACTGGCAAATAGTTACTTGACCTTATAATCAAAATCTAAAATACTTTATTCAGTTAGACCGTGAGAAGGCACTTCTGAAAATCAAAACTACCACCGGTTCGAAAACCAACCCACTCATCGAGAAGATAAGAAGAATTTAAACTATTTTAATTTTAAGACTAGCTATGGCTGTGCAACTTCATCCGCGTGAAATTGAGGAAATATATATATTTCACTATAAACATGTGCGTGAGGTGTGCGCTGTACTGGACTCTATAAAATAAATATAATTAAAATACACTTATACGTATATAAACATGTAATTTGAATTACACGGACTTTTTGACGGTCATTTTGTTTTATTTACCGCACTCCCGTTAACATAACTCAGTAACCATAGCAACATACGAAAATTGCACAATTATAGTCCGTGTCAAACTTTTTAATCGCTCTGAAGTAAATTAGAAATTAGTGAAGAACACAAATTTAGGTATCAGAGGGACGCAAGCTCGCTCCTCGCCCCCTGTTGCACCCACGTTGCCACATGTGTCCTGTCATTACTAGTTGCAGTACACGAGCATTCAGAAGTCAATTTAATTTTCTGATTGTTAATTACATGTTATTGCTATTTTCATTGTTTTCTTTTTCTTGTATACTTGTCATTATTGGAAGACCCATCCACTTCGAAAAATGATGTTTGTATGAAAGGCGTTGTTTATTATATTTTTATTACAAATTATTTATTTATTATTAATGTATTTTATTCACCATAACGGTATTGTACCACACATAATATCAGCACAATATATGCTACTAGATATATCCCACAGAAGTAAGCGATCATCCAAAACTCACAAACCAGGTGATTAAATGTTATTTGGATTTAATTATAACTGATACACATGATGTGGCGAACTGGTAATATTTTAAAAATATCTATTACTTTATCATTCAGCTTGTGCATTTTTAGTTTTGACTGTTATTTAATTACCCAGTAATTATTTAATTTTTATTGTTTGTTCGTTTTTATATCTAATTCTCTGCAATTATCCTATACTAGTGGGCGTCCAGTGGTCGACATTCGACCATAGTTCATTGATTTTTTAAAGGGATAAATATTATAATAATAGTTGTATGTTATAATATCATTGATGAATGTAGAATGAAAAAGGGTAATTGGAACGTAAGAGTAAAATAATACATACAGTCGAGCATTGCAACCTCTTTCGCAACCTTTTTTGAAGTTCTTTATTGACGGATGTCAAATTGTCTTTTTTATTTACATGTGTGTATATATTGTGTAAAATTGAAGCAGTAGTGTGAGTAATGCATATTTTAATTAATTTAATGTACTTCTAATGCATTTTATATAAAATAAATAGCTTTCTGCACTTCTCCTCCATATAAACTTTAACTATGCCAAGCTTCACGTTCATCGGTTCGCCCAATTCCGTTAAAAAGGGGTACAAAGATTAGGCTTCAGGTATCAACCTCTTGACTATACTATGCGCAATACCGAACTTTAAAGCTATATTCAGAGCGGCCAAAGCCGATGACGAGTGGTTACAAGACGTATGGCCGGTTTCTGAGGTACTCGATTAAACTACCAATAGTTATTAATTCAACAAAATTATCCATAACATAAACTGTCAATGCGTTTCTGAATACACAACGCGCTGTTTAATAACTATGAAACCAATAACTACTTCTTTAATGTTCACTAGATGGCTCTTTTTACAAAGTGGGATCTAAAATTGATTTTATCATACTAAATTGTCATTAATTGTTCTTTTTATTATTAACAGATTTTTTTCCAAGTTCAATAAGTGGCCTGATTTAATTTTTGTTATAAAGGATGTATGATAATTTCTTACAAAGCTGTTTCTCAAAGACTATGTGAACAAAATAATTCTCAAATGTCAAACATTTAAAAAAAAATCGGTATGTTGTTGCGTAAATGGTGTTACTATGGTGCATACAAGCTTGCTTGCTTAGTAGCGTGCTTTGGTTAATTCAGTTAGATTTTATAATCAGCAATCCTGTTGAAATCATTATTTGTATGTATTTCATTATTGATAAAAAAATATATATACGCCAATTGAGCAGGAAAGCGTGTTAAAAATATTATCGAGAGTAGTTAAACAAGTTGTATCGACATAAATAAACATAAAATGATTTCGAAGTACACACATTAGAAATTCTATACAGCATTTATATATCGAGCTACGATGTATTCTCCAATCCTTAGTCATATTCTCGAACATAATAAACAATAATGTAAACAACAGAACATCATATATGCTAAAAGCAGTATACGATTCGTTACAAAAAAAAGGTTTTAAGTTAGTTTTGGCACACGAAATGACAAACAAAACTTATCGATTTGATTGTGTGTTCAGAAACGCAATTGGACAAGATGTCGAACCGACAGTGCTATTGAACAGATAAACTACACTTAAAAGTACCTTCGAAACTGGGTTTCTGACTGATGTTTTTGACTGATGTGGAACATTTGCAAACATTACATTTATCATTACAGGGAAAAGATAAAATAATAATTGACCTCTGACACTGTATATTTAGTTTTCAAACCAAATTACAAATTTTTCAAAGGGACATCAAAATAAAACATTTTGTCATTTTCCTAGAATAAAAAAAATTGATTCAATATTAAACATGAATAACTCAACGAGTATATAAAAAAAATATAGTAGAAATATTTACTGAATTTCAAAATAGATTTTCAAGACTTGAAATATTTTAAATTGTCTCTTCATTTTTTTCTGAATCCATCTGAAATTCACATATGTAATTCGAAGTGAGTTTTCCATTTCTAATATAATTATGACCTAAAAAGCATCTGGAGAATTAGAATTAATAGAATTGCAAGGAGATCAATCTCTACAATTAATAATTTAGCTGATGTTGGTTACTGTATTTTGGAAATTTGTACCAGAATCAAAGTATTCTGAATTAAAAAAGCCTACTTGTATTATTTCAATATTTAAAAGAACATACTTGTGAATAATTTTATTTCACTTTAAACTTCATGAAATCCAACACGGATCAGTATTAACTAACCACCATCTTAAGTAATTACTGAGAAGTGTTTTCACCAATTATTCACCAAATTTTAATATTTAATTTCAATACACATATCTTGTACTTTTATCTTTATGTTTTTAATAAATATGTATATAAATATATATAGTAAAAAAAGCCTTTTTTCGGTTTTAGATAGTTCATTTATCGAGGAAGGCTATAGGCTATATATCATCATGCTAAGATCAATAGAAGCAGAGCACCAATGAAGAATGTTTCATAATCGGGCACTTTTTTTGCTTTTGAGCGATTACGTTATTATTATTTACGTTGCCATGGTAACGTAGTAAGTAGTAGTAATAATATTCGTCCAATAGGACGGGCGAAGGAATTAATCCATACTGCCAATTCTGAAGTTATGTGGTAGGTATCAACGCTAACATTTTCAAAGTTTTTTTTTTTCCTATTCAAATAGTTCATAGGCGAAGGAATTAATCCATACTGCCAATTCTGAAGTTATGTGGTAATTATCAAAGCTAACAATTTCAAAGTTTTTTTTTCCTATTCAAATAGTTCATAGGCGAAGGAATTAATCCATACTGCCAATTCTAAAGTTATGTGGTAAGTATCAACGCTAACATTTTCAAAGTTTATTTTGTTTTCGTATTCAAAAAGTTTATACCACTTTTATTTCACGACCACTTCGTCGAACCAACGAAGTGGGCACGGGTCAGCTAGTAATATGTAAACAATATATCACAAAATATATAACAGATGGCATGTCTCATATCTCTTTAATATTGAAGACTTAACATGAATACTTAATTTTTATGAAAATAATTTATGTTGTGTCTTGAAATATAATAATATGATAAACTTCAAACCCAGAGTTAATTTTTTAAATAAAAATGAAGACGATGTAAATAATTGTACCGGGTGTTTAGGACTCGTTATGCTCATACTTAAAGACGGCCTAATATCTTTACACTAAATCATACATACATTTATAATGCTGTTTTTAATCGGCCTTACATAATTAATTCCAAAAATATATTTTATTTCTATACAATAAAAAATCGATTTTAAGCTATAGGTAATGCATTTCTTTGATGTTTTTTCAAACCCTTTTATATTATCGTAAGTGATGGCGCATAGAAAGCTTTCAAGAACGCGCAGCCATTGTTATCGCGATACCCTCTCTGTGTGAAGAAAGTGAACACTATCAAAAGTCAATTCGTAACAAAGTTAGTGGTGCGACCCCTCGCTACCTGCCCACGTGCCTTCGGAAAGGATTACACGCGACAACTGAATCGGGCTAGGGAAATAGTAATCGCGCCGATAGTGCCGCGTGCGCCACACAATGTGCACCCGCTTAGCCCAACCCTTCCGGTCGCGGAGACGCAGCGAGGTGCCACGCGACCACCTTCAGGTGTCTGCAGAGCTCCTCAATGTTTCTCTACATACCTTTCATCTATTAATAATGTTTTTTTACAATACTTCGACCTATGAAAGGGTTATAATACGCAACGCATGTGTGTAAACTCTTTTCTCGTGATCCATTTTGATAAATTACACTAACGGCGTCGCGACTCTCAACTCCAAGCACATTAATTACTACTTACATTTTGCGTATTAATAGTAGAACTTGTATGACAACATTAGTGTTGAGAATGTATAACATGAAAAATTTAAGGACACGCTCTCAAAAAAGGTTCATTTTCGGTAAGAATTACAACAAAACTATTGAACTTTGGTAAACATAATGACTAACTACAGATACATTGAACCTTTAACAATAATGTACAGATGTTTGTTGTTGAAAATTAATAGGTTTCCGTTTAAAAAAATCAATTCTCCGTAGTCCCCTCGTGCAAAGCAACCTGCTTTTCGATATGATAAACTCAATAAATTTACATTTTTCTTAATAAAAAAAAATCCTGCTTATACTACATATAATCAAGTTTAAATAACATAACATAATATACGAGTTATCTATACTACATCTGAGAAAAAAAAAATGTTGTTAAAAAAAATTCCACGGTTTTATGTCAATTATGTAGACCTTAACTCTTATGGAATAAGGTCCAATTTATTTCTTTATTTAGATTCGATGTAAACAAAAGTATGGAAGAAGGATTCTCGTCGCGCCAGATCGTGCTCAGACGACATAGCGAATGGATGCACTCGATTAGACAAGAAAAACATCGCTGTAGAAGTACTTATACGTATACAGCTCACAAAACGTTTTATCTATTTCGAAAAACTAACCAATTTTATATAGTGGTTTATATTTCTAATAGTAAGAGAAACTGTAATTAGGTTGAAAAAAGATTCTAAGTTTAGTTTTTATTAGGTTAGTTTTTTAACAATTTGACTGTAGATGGATATCAGGTACACTGTCATGGAACTTCTTGATGGGTAGAAATACTTATGTTGTTATGTATTTTGTTATTATAAGTGTTTAATGACAATTTTAGCGTCTTTTTTTTCGGAAAAATAATCCATTGCAAAATACCATCTACGAAAAATATTTGAACAGTTCCCTCAAAAACATTTTGTTTGAAAACCATTTTATGACCGGACTAGGAGAGCGCGATAGTCGATTACAGCTTCACGTCGCAGCGTCACATTTATTTCACCATTTTTTCACATATTCCTATCCTTTCCTATATTCCTATTTCACATAAGTCCTGTGGTAAGCTCTCGTCACTACTAACAAAAGGACTACAAAGATGTAGATGTCAACATCTATGCGACATAAATGTGACGATGCGTCGTGAAGCGTCTACCGCGCTCTCCTAGTCCGGTCATAAAATGGTTTTCAAACAAAATGTTTTTGAGGGAACTGTTTAAATATTTTTCGTAAATGGTATTTTGCAATAGATTTTTTTTTCCGAAAAAAAGACGCTACAAATTGTCATTAAACACTTATAATAAAAACAGTTTATACTTAGTTGTTTGAAGCTTTGTTACCCTATATATAACTGAATGCATAGGCACAGTAACTTTTCGTATGGTTCTAGGTTTATTTATGTTAATTGACCTGTTGCCATTGTTTTATATCCAACTAAGCAGGCGGGAATCAATTAGTACATCTATAATAACAAAGGAAAAGAAGTTATAATCATAATTTACGATAAATTCGATGTAAAGATTATGGACGTAAATACTCGGATTAAAATCATATTGCTAATTAAAACTATTATATTTAAGCTATTTCAACTTCTTTATTATAATATTGTATAACCTACTTAAAATTTCAATTCTTCAACATTCCATGAATCTGTTATTGTGAATGGTTAAGTAAAAGAAAGTACTCAAGAGTAGGTTTGATAGTATAGTAACTTAGATAAATTTTAGTAAGTTTATTTAACTTAAGATAATGTAAATGTTAACAGAATAAATAACTCGATAGAAGAACTTTTTATTGAATGTATACTTAGGGGTAAATTTTCTATGGAAATACCTACTTTAAGTCGTTATTTGTAGGTACTTTCAAAATAATTAGTGGTTTTCAGAAGGATTCATTTTTTTAGTTTTAAAATATTTGTAGAAAAATTATCTCGATGTATTTGTAAGTGGCGTTTTTAAGATTTACGCAGCGTCGACGATATTGCAAGTATATATTAACGAATGCCAAATGTGGTAGGAAGGCTTGCACATAAAATAAATGTGAAAAAAATCTTTTTTATATATATTTGAAACTGCAACATAGAAGTTCATGTAACCTAACCTGATTTTTTTTCTATTTCCTGAAGCCGATCTATATTTACACTGATACATTATGACTTTGCGCGTAGCTGTAAAAACGAGGCAACTCGTAGTGGCCCTTTTTTTTATGTGATTGGTGGCAAACGAACATGTGGGTCACCTGATGTTAAGTGATCACCACCGTCCATGGACACTATCAACACCAGAGGAGTTGCAAGTGCGTTGCCACCCTTTGGGGGGAAGGGTTAGGGGAGGAAGAGGGAGAGGAGAGGGGAGGGGAGGTGGGCCCTCGGCGCTCTCACTGACCGAACGAAACGTAACAATGCAAGCACTGTTACTTCACGTCGGTTTTTTATGAGAGGGTGGTACTACCCCGGACGAGTCGACCCTTTCATGCTGAAACCAGTAATAGTTTCAACGTGACTCTACCACCATTCAAAATTGCCTCCTGGGCAAGTTCTCAAACTACGAGCTATATTCTCTCTATTCTCCTTTTTGTAGTCAACGTATTAAAATATTCTTTGCCGGGACAGACAAACACAAATCTTATATTTGGTCTGATTTAGTATTTAATACGTTGACTACAAAAAGGAGAATAGAGAGAATATAGCTCGTAGTTTGAGAACTTGCCCAGGAGGCAATTTTGAATGGTGGTAGAGTCACGTTGAAACTATTACTGGTTTCAGCATGAAAGGGTCGACTCGTCCGGGGTAGTACCACCCTCTCATAAAAAACCGACGTGAAGTAACAGTGCTTGCATTGTTACGTTTCGTTCGGTCAGTGAGAGCGCCGAGGGCCCACCTCCCCTCCCCTCTCCTCTCCCTCTTCCTCCCCTAACCCTTCCCCCCAAAGGGTGGCAACGCACTTGCAACTCC
>MU164295.1:273489-289634 GCA_015888305.1 Antheraea pernyi | reverse complement strand
AAAGTCACATATTTGGTTTTCGATGTGTTTAACGTAAGAATGTTACACCTGAGCCAATTTGACACAATTGTTAAACCTTGCTCAGCATGGTTTTTAGTCTCTTCCCAGTTATTTCCATAGAAAATTAATGCAGTCTCGTCTGCGTAGGAAAGTATTCTGCAATTAGTTAATGTGAGGTTGCATAGTTCATTTATATACATAAGAAAGAGAGTAGGACCTAACACACTGCCTTGTGGTACACCATATTTAATATTCGTGTCGGAACTATAATAGTCACCAATTTTTACTTTTTGTGATCTATTGTTTAGATAGTCCGTGAATAAATCAAGTACAATACCCCTAATTCCTATCTTTTGTAACTTATTTAAAAGCAGTGCAACATCTACAGTATCAAAGGCCTTTGCCAGGTCAAGAAAAACTCCTATGCATTTCATTTTTTTATCTATGATGGCTGTAACAGTCTCCGTAAGTTTAGCAACAGCATCCTCAGTGGATTTTTCACTTCTGAATCCAAACTAATTCTCAGAAAGAATGTTATATTTGCTAAGAAAGGAAACCAATTGCTTATTTAAGATTTTTTCTAAGATTTTTGAAAGACAAGGTAGCACTGAAATCGGTCTGTAGTTACTAATACAATTTCTATCGCCCGTTTTAAAAATTGGGTGTATGAGAGCTATTTTGAATACACTAGGGAAAACTCCTTAGACTTAGACTCCTTAGGCAATTATTACAGATGTGTCTGATTACTGGTACTAATCTTTACCGCATGAGTTTGAGCAGTTTAGTAGGGAATAATAATAATAATATAAATAATAGGGAAAAGGGAATGTTAAGTGTCAGAATCCATTTTTTTCTGAATATAACTGTTTATAGGCTTTCTTTTGGCTTCCCGTTGCTAGTAGGTGTTTTTCAATTATTTTCATCCTGTAATTTTCATAATCTTTTTTAATTAGTTTATATGTGATTTTTTGTAGAGTGATTACAGTTCTTTTTTCTCCTCCTTATTTTTTGAAGGTTTGTGTTGTAGTTCTGTGCGTTTTTTAATTAGGCTTTTAGTTTCTTCTGATATTATTTCTTTCTTTGTTTTGATTAACGTAAGACTCTTTAAACTTTCCTGTATGGATGACTCTATTTTGAGGTAAAATGACTCAATGTTGCCGTTAGCTTCCCAGTTGATTCGTTCGACTTGCTTCCTCAAGGCAGAAAGTTATGTTTCTTGTGATTTCTCTTTGCATAGGGTGGCTGTTGGGATTGAGTCAAAGATAGCTCGACTTTTCTTTAGGTTACCTAATGTTATTGTTCCTCTCAAGAGTCTATGGTCGCTTGGAAACGACAGTTTGTTGAAGTTTCTATGTTGGTAAATAGTTTTGGGAAGTTACTCAAAATATAGTCTATTTGGTTTCTTTTTTGTTTATCTGGTGTAATCTATGTCCATAGGTTTTTTTATATTTTTCTTGAATATTGTTTAATTATTGTAAATTTATTTCTTAAAGCGTATTGGTCAAGTTTTTCGCCTCTGGGATTTATTTTACCGTGGCAGTATGGGCCTAATATTGCACTTTCTTGAGGTTTTCTTTGACCTATCTTTGCATTCAGGTCTCCCAGCAATATAATTTTCCGAATGAGAAGTTCCTGGTTTTTTCTATTTGATCGTAGATGGCATCAATCTCTTCTTCAGTTGCATCAGAGGTAGGGGCGTAGATTTGGATAATTGAGAGTTTATTTTTACATACTCACGCTTTATTTTTATAATACGTAATAGATAACAAATAAAAAATTGGAAACAAAACTAACGTAGAATAAACTTTTTGAATAGGAACACAAAATAATCTTTGAAAATGTTTGCGATAGAAACTTACCACGTTACCATGGCAAAGTATATAATACTGACGCTAACACAACTCTTCAGCTTTATATATTAGTATAGATATGTTCATATATTCCATATATTAAGTTCCTTGTCATGATTATAAAGTTCTTGGTAATTAAATTGATTGTTATACCATAAGAGACGATTTCTGATTTGGAACTAAAATATAATTTGGTTAGCTATTCGAGGAAGCCAGGGATATCCTCGAACTTAGTTGTTTCTGATTTCGTGTATACAGTAATATAGTATTATTCTGATATTATATAGGTACAATAGATTTAGGTATTCCGTCATAACATTATTCTGTTATAATGTATTTAAACATATTCGTTATCTCTCGCTGCGTTATATATTAAACTATTGGTCACGAGTTCGCTCGTTAATGATTTGATCAATCCTTCGGGAGCGTATCGGGACCATCATGTTCTGTTACATAATATTAATATCAAATCTGATATTCAGATTCAGATCTGATCTATAAGTATTATGAGATCAAGTCGTGTATGTATTGCTATAGTACTTCTAAACAACGCAACAGATTTTGATACGGTTTTCACTATCATCTACAGAATTTCTTCCAGAAGGTTTATAATGCATGAATTAATATTTATGAAAAATAAAGAAAAGTAGAAGTATAATAATGCTCGTAATATCAAGTAAAGCTCGGAATAATCGTAAGAAGGGGGTAGTCCGGTGAAGCTGTTAAGACCTTGCTAGGTCGATAGCGTAGTCAGTTCGAAAAAAAACCTAAGAAGGGGTTTTCGGGAGTTTACATTAAAACCTCTGGCTAAGCCCTATGAGATATAGCCCTTGAATGACATTTTACTATGTACACTAACATGTACACACAGCTATACCTATACAGCTTTAGGTACACCTAGGTCTACTAGGTGTGATGTCACTGACACAAAAACCATATCTGATAACATTTTTCGTCTTTCTCGTATAGGTTAAATACTGGTATTTTGTTAGGTTGATGTTGTAGAAGATTTAATGCACAGTAATATTATAACTCTAAATCTTGTTTTAATTTAATGCACTCGTCAATATTTGAATAAATATTTTAGTGTCATCAGCGTACATAGAAAAATATGCGTAGAGAAAGCAGGACCATATTTTTTTTTTAATATGAGCAGCCTATGGATCAGCTTCAGTAAAAGAAGTATGAACGCATTGCGTGTCTAATATAATAATATTTTTAGAATGTTATCAGGATAACCACGATTTTGTAGCGCTTCTGGGATGTTTACAAATGCTAGGGTTAATGATTTTTATGCTATCACCCGTAACAGAATAGCATCCATCCTGGGTAGACTTCGCGATATTCCCAATAGGATAATGAGAACAATGGTAAACATGTACGATAGTCCTTTCATGAAGCACTGGATATCGGTTGTTATATAATACTGTGATATTCATCTTTTCATCCTCTTTCATATAACTTTCTATATAAGGACATATTAATATAATTATTTAATTTTAATTGAATTTTTAAACTTATTACTTATAATACATATACTACATAATACATATAATGTATATAATTTATATACATATATATAAAATACATAACGTATTACTATATAATTTGTTTTAGTTTTTGTGGACTCTTGTCTGATAAATAAATAATAATAATATCATATACGTATATGTTATACAAAAGAAGCTCTGAATGCGATCCCTGGGAGACACCAAAGGCGACATTCAATAATCTAGATTATTGTTACCCTATTTATATTACTTCAGGATATGAAGGTAACCATTGTTATAAATCCTCGTGTGTCGCAGTAGCTTCTAGCCACTTTATTAAAACTGAATAGGACAAAAGAAGAGGTATTCTGTTTACCGACTGTATCAGTACTGAAAGCGTTTTGATGAACTAATAAACTAAAAAAAAAAAATAAAAATTCTAAAATTCTCTAAATACATTCAGTGTACAAGTACAGAATATTTAGGATTTCATTAAACAGTTTCAGAAACAAAGAAGATATATTCTGTAAAAAGATGAGTTGGTCACGAGGATTGGGTAATAGGACCGCGTGCGTGAGACAGTGGAACACCCAACACGCGCCGCGCGTTCTCCACCCGCTGTTGTATCAGTTGCGCATCTCGCGCAGGTCGATATTAGAGCACAGGGCGGTGCGGGGCGGTGCGGAGCGGTGCGCGGAGGGAGCGGAGCAGCGCTGAAAGCGAGTCCTGGTGTGAAGCGTGCGCGAGTCACGGCAGTACCGGGCGGCAGCGTTGTGGAACGCACCGAGCTGAGTGGAACCGCCCGTGTTCATCCGCGTTGCCATGAAGGTACCCACTCCCCAGCTCCTGTCTGTAGCGGTAGCGGTCTATCCTTAGCGGTAGGTAGCGGCTGGTCCGCTCGTGGTCGTGCTATTGACACTCGCACGTTTCTCCATTGATGCACCTATTCGTGATGCGCGTCTTCTACTCTCTGTCGATCGATCTCTGATATCGTATCATGTATCTCATCGGCGTCTAACTCTCAGACGAATCATTGGTCGACCTCTGTTCATTATCTCTTTTTGTAAATATGTCTTTAAAACGTTTCATCTCTAAATAGGAAACGTCGATGAGCTCCATTCATACATACATTCACTCAATCGTCCAGTCGTATCGATCCGTAAATCTGATGTCGTCTGTAACAGGAAAAGCATCACCATCACTAAATCATTTATAAACAAGGGCTTTCTTTTTTCTAATAATATAATTTTATCTGATATTAGGGTTATTAAAATACTATAATTACTTAAACATAGTTATACAATACCGATATTATCAAACCAAAGTGTTCTTCGATTTCACATGCAAAGCAATTAAAATAAGTAAATATGAAATATTGTTAGTGACTCTTCTATCTTGGCATACCACCATCATCACTATTTAGATATTCCTCGTAGATGATAAGGACTTTCACTGTGTGCTTGAATCATCGGACAAAGAATAGGGCCTTCATCTCCCGCTTTGTTCTTATTTATGTTTAGATTATTACAATTATATAATCTGGAATTTATTCAATAAAAACGTTTTGTTTCAGCAACACAGACTAACGTTCAGAAGCACGTATAATGCTAAAACTACCTAAAGGCCTTAAAAAGAAGAAAAAAGGCAAAAAGTCGAAACGGAAAGGAGAGGAAGAATTGTTTACTGAAGAAGAGTTAGAAAAGTATAGACGTGAACATCAACATACGGACAACAGTGAAGGAACGGTCAAGGAGAATGAGGAATGGTCAAAATTTAAAGACTTGACTACTGGGATTGATTCTGTATTAAAAAAAACTCAAGGAGATTTAGATCGCATTAAGTCAACATCGTTTTTTCAAAGAGTTCCTACTGGAGCCAAGCAAACTGAACGTCCGCAGGAAAAGACTCTACATAGACCCATCGTAGAAGTCACTGCAGCAGATTTCCCTCACTTGGCTCAGACTGCAGAGGACGACGGTGATAAAAGCGAATACGGGGTCACAGATGATGAGTCCGAAGAAGAATATCAAGACGACATATTTGATACTTCATATGTGGAAGCTGTAGAACGTGGAGAAGTGAGACTTGCTTACGTGCCGGATTCCCCTGAGCAATATTTGAATGACGATATTTTCGACACTTCTCATGTTGATGCTTTAATTAAAGGTCAAGAAACTAGGAGCTCCAAAGGTAAAAAGATATTAGATATTGGGGTTGCTGTTGAAGTTCTCACGGGTCGCATTGATAACGTCACTGTTACTTCAAAAAAGCCTAAGAGAGCAATACCGGGTGATCTTTTATTAGAAGATACTAGCAAAGACGTGCCAAAGACAGCATTTGCCACTACTATAGAACCTACTGAAAGGAGCATATTAGATACTGAAGCCGATATTCCTCTTACGACTCCTATAGATCTGAGTGTATCTTTGCACACTTCATTAATTCGACCACATATTAGTGACGACATTAGTAATTTTACTAATTTGACTACAGAAAAGAAATCAAATAGTGAAGACGAACTTGATGAATTTACATTGTTAGCCACAGAATCATTAGAGGTTAATGCACACGTCACACGGTTAGACAAGGAAGAAATAAAGTTAGAGGCTGTGGTTCAGGATTCTTGGTCTGCTTTCGAGGCAGATAAAAATGAATTTGTCTTTGCAGAATGTATAGTTGAAGATCAGATAGATATTATCGACCCATATTTTAATCAAGACGATCCTTTTGACACTAGTTTTGCGGAAGCTTTGGTTACACCAACCAAACCGAAAGAATTGTGTAAAGAGACCGTTATCTTAGAAGACGATGATGACTTCGACCCACGTGCAGAAGAGTTCCAGGTGCAATTGAATAATAGACGAAAATCGTCAGTGCGTATTAATTTGATTAATCCATTAGGTATAAGGGAATCTATCTCTTCTGATGATATACAAGGAGATAAAGAAGAAGATAAAATTTCTTGTGATTTATTAGGTGGTAGCACCACTGATCTGACACAGTTAGAGGATGTTCTCTTGAGTCCGATAGACATAAATGATGGCGAAGTTGATCCATTTGACACCACGATTGTAGACAAAATTGTAGTACCGGGAAAGATTGAGTTAAAATTTTTAGAACAAGAATTAATCGAAGCCAATTCGTCTTCAATATTCAGAGTCCCCAGTGACCCAGATTTCGATCCACGAGCGGACGAACCAAAAAGAAACGAAAGACGTGCATCAAGACCTGAAAACTTGACGGTTAATAAAACTGTCGTTTTTGACGTGAATACTGAAAATAACCTTGATTTAGAAATTAAAACAAAGATTGTAAAGCCGCTCACGCCATATTACACTCGGGAACTTTCTATAACAGAGAACATCAACGAAGAATACGAAACAACTGACACTGCTGCAGAGTCTTTAATTAGAACACGATCGGATGACGATTTAACTTCAAAAACAATTTACCCAACAAAAAGAAGACATTCGGACTATCCACAGCTAAGTCATATCAAAGTTGATTTTAAACCGAAAGACCTCTATACCGGCCAAAGTAATATTACCGCGAAGGTATTAACCCCAGTAATTTCGGAAAGTTCCGAGACAGTCTCTGTATTAGAAAACGATCCATTCGATACCTCATATGCGAGTGTCGCCCCTACCAAAACAGAACTTAAATTATTGGCGAAGGAATTTTCTTGTGACGATACAACTACCTCGGAGTCCAAAAGTACGTACGACCTTTTAGAACCCTCTGACGAAATATTTCAGATAAAAGCTCTCAGTCCTGAGCCCCCACATACAAATAGATTGCCTGAGCAATTATTCGACCCATTTGACACCTCTTTCGCGGCCGATTTGAATCTCGGAAAGACCGAACTGAAATTGCTCGAGTCCGAATTTCTGAACTAACGCGGTAAATACATTAATAAAGATGGCACATAATCCATTCTTGAACACAATTGAGTCGGCAACTACGCTGACAGTAGACTCATTTAATCCGTTTATGATGACTGACTCGGAACCGAATGAGTTTAACACGGATAATCCCTTCGCCGCAAGTAACCCCTTCTCGGACTTCGGTGGGTACGATCCTCCCGTTGGTGACACTGTGCCAAACGATTTATTTGGAGACCCGTCTGGACTCGGAGTTGAAGGATTCGATGGATTTGCCGATGATACGTTCCAAAGTCGCAGTTCTGATTTCGATCGGGTTGCGAAACCGAAAGATCTCGAACTCATCTCATCAGCAGAAGATCTTTCGCCAGCAGCCAGCTGTCCTCTGCCAACCGAGACCCAAAACTTGATCTTAAGTGTGACCGGGCAAATGGAGTTCACCAGCTCACATTTGCTTAATCGCATCCCATTAACGCGCACACCGAGTCCCGTATCAGTGCGCGATATCCACTCACCGAGCCCAACACCTGAGCCAGAGGTACTGGATGAAGTACTGGACGACCAAGAGCTTGGCCGCAAGAAACCAAACCGGCCGCCGCCCGCTCGTCCACCACCTGTAATGAGACCCCCACCACCTCGTCCCGCCCCACCGGTATCACGTGGCGCTACCCCAACTCCTGCATCCGTTAGTATCCCTGCTACTCAGCCGTTGGACGATATCAACCTGTTTGATGCACCTGCACCTTATACGGTTAAACCGACTAAGGAGGCTATACTAAGCTTATATTCGGCACCACAAAAGGAAGAAAAACAAATCGACTTTCTGAGCGATGATATCCTGGAAGAGATGCCATTGGAGGCGGACATAGAGTCCGTGTATATAGCTAAGCCAAGTGTTCCGTGCGATGAACTCGGTTCTTTACCAGAAAATCGTTCAACAAACATCGTTTCTGCAAACGAAAACTTAGATTCATCATTTTCAGTTTCTACGAATTTTGCAACGGAACAAGTGGCACCGATGGATTGTTCTGAGCCCCACGCTGATATACCGGTTACTCCTTTTACAACCACAACTTTTATGAACTATAAAGGTAACAATATTCGGGTGGTTTCGACGACAGATGAAGAAAAAAATCCATTCGAAAATTTTAGCGACGCAGACACAACTTACGTTGATACTGTCTCTGGTATATTTTCGAACGACGATGCCGATATTTACACAACATCTAGCCGTAACCATTCTGAATCAGTCGGCCAAGCATGTGACGTACCGTCTAATGCGTTCACCTCTAATCCCGCCAATAAATTGATTAAGGAAACGAATCGAGACGCCGGCGATCTGTTCGTGGAACACCAAGCTGCTTTCACTACGGACTCTGGGCAAAGCACCACACCGGAGCCGATGGTACAGGATTCAATTCCCGAGTCACAAGATGTTTTCGACGCCTTTTCGGCAAAATTTGAATCAACTACATCAGATCTTGCGAACACTGGTGAGTAACTCTCAGACCACAGCACTGACTTAATAGAGTCACCTATTTGCTATCAAGCCTCAGGGCACTTTTAACTTTGCATGTGTCCGCAGGTGCGTGGGGAGACGACGCTGCCCCAAACGCAGAACCTGGAGGCTTTGAAGCCGAGGCATTTGACCCATTCCTAAGTATGGGAGCACCACCACCACCAGTGGCTACGCCGCGACTCGAGCACCAGGGTTCACGAGATTCCGTAGAAGATACTTTCTCAGTATTCATTAGGTGAGGACCAATGAACAATTAAGCAATATGGTATCAGGACGCAACATTACGAAACGTGTCTCGTGACTCGCAGGCCTAAGGAAAGCGAGTTCAGTGGCAGTGATGCAGCTGCAGTACCGGTACTTGCCCCTCCACCTCGACCACAAGTGCTGCCGGAATCTCCGCGGTTCAATCCCTTCGATAAATCCGGCATAGAAACTCAACTAATCGATCAACAACCTGGTAAGTTTTCAAAACACATTCAGTATCATAAATAGTGAAAATGATTTCAAAAGAAAATTGGAGAAGAATCAGATTCTTTTTCTTATGCAGCCGTTAATTAATCTAGGTCAGAGATACTTATTACCATCACCTTTCGACTGACACGTGTATTCTCCGGATACGGTTTT
Source organism: Antheraea pernyi (assembly GCA_015888305.1). NCBI lineage: Eukaryota > Metazoa > Arthropoda > Insecta > Lepidoptera > Saturniidae > Antheraea > Antheraea pernyi. Next base: position 280,270 of record MU164295.1, on the reverse strand, counting down.
TTCGAGAATTACCGTTAGTACCGAAATTTATATAGGTTTTCATAAACCTTACGTATCACCTCAAGCTACTCGTAATACTTAAGTCTAAAATTTGAATGTTAGTTCCATTTTCTTTTTTCTACTTCATTCTATTTATATACTTTTTTATAAAGAACAATGAAAATTCAAGGAAATAATTAAGAATACTAATTTCTGAACACCTGTATCATATTTCTTCAGCAGTTATATCTGATACAGAACAAATGTTGGTGAGATCTGTCAAGTGTCGTTATTAGTATTCCACGATTACACATAGGATTGGGAGTCGGCGTATTTCGGAGGAAATGCTCCACTGAGCATCTGCTACAATGTAACTCCTGTCTATGTTCACAAAAGCTACAGTATTATGTTAAATGTAATTTTTAAAGAAGTAGAAGACAGGCGCGAAAGCGTAGCGAGCGGCGGCGAGACTCCTCCCACGCCGCTGTTCGACGACGATATATCTGTGCCACTTGAGGACTTCCCTCGGACTAAGTACCTCGGTCCAGGCTGGGAAATGCATTTGCGACAACCCAACAAAAAAAAGATCACCGGTCATAGGCAAGTATTACTTAATCATTTGAACAAACGAACGATATTAATCACTAAAAACTGTTGGAAATGTACGAGTAGCAATGTTTATTCATTCTAAATACAGGTTTTGGAAGAAGATATTCGTAAAGCTGGCCTTCCAGGGCGATAACCCAGTGGTTCAACTATCCAATACCTCCGCCGATAAAGAACCTTTCCAGGAGTTGCCACTTCAGGCGTGCTACTCTGTGTCCGAGATCGGTGCTCAACAGTTTGATCAGTTTGGAAAAATCTTTACGGTAAAGCTTCAGTACGTGTTCTACAAGGAGCGGCCAGGAGTCAGGTTATCACTTTTGTTTATTTCAAGAACAATTGGTTTTGAGCGTCTACGCTAACAGCAATAAACTTAACTTCGATCCTTTTCTGCCATCAGACCTGGCCAAGTGACAAAAGCAGAGAGGATCACGAACAAGTTGTCGCAATTCGCTGCTTACGCCATCCAGGGCGACTATCAGGGTGTAAAGGAGTTTGGCAGCGACCTTCGAAAATTGGGTTTACCGGTCGAGCACGCACCTCAGGTATTTCATTACAGGAGCTTCGAACCCTCGTTATATCCTTTCATCAAACTATAATAATAATAAAAATATTATAAGTAAAACGATGTAAATACATTATAAGTGCTCCAACAGCGGCACGTTAACACTTGGGTAATTATTAAACCTGACCTCAATATTGTGTAAGTGTTAAAGGAAGCGTGTTGTGTACTGATCGTTTGATAAAATGCCCCAGAACTATAGAAAATGCCATATCGTATTATGAGATATTGCACAAACGATACAAGCAAACTTCTTAAAGCTTATTAATCATATGTCATTCATATTACTATTATCACGAATTAATGAATATTTTCCAATTATCAAACATTACAAAACCAAAAAAATATTTCGCAAAGAAATGACAAACGCAACAGAGATTACCCCCATGAACAAGTGGGATAGAGACAGATATTATTACCAACCAAAGATTAAAATTATACCCATGAACAGTATGTATGACAATACAAAGTTAATTTAAATTGTAGTATATATTTTTGTTACCAGGAGTGATAAATGATATAATATATCACATATAATAAAAATGAAGTGTCTGTTTAATGTGTATTAGGAAACTGCTTCCGAAAACGAAGGCAGACGATAGTACTAATGACACCTTTGATGATGGGACGGAATAAAATCCTGATTTAAAAAATAATCATATTTTTAAAACTTTTTATTAGCATTATTTACGCTACGTCATGTTAGTACAGCTAAATGAATAGATAGTTTCATAAAAAATACATTACTTTACTAAAAAAAATAAAAACTAGCAATGGAACACAAAATCAAAAACAGCTGATGCTCGGATCAACGAACGCACGCCGAACGAACGAATGAACGCTGTCAGCTAGCGAACGCACAAATACATATTTACAACATTTGTTTAAATAACTAACTTATCTACTTTGCCACCGTGCTAGTCTTTACCTAGCCTCTTTCTTTCGAATTTCATATCAAAACAAAAATACTTTATTTAGTATATATATACTAAATAGTAGTATTAATAGTATTAAATAGTAGTAGTAATAAATAGTATATATATAGGAATATCATCAGCTTTTCATACATAATTCAAAATACAATAGTCAACTTAAAGCTAATTAAAGATATTCACTAACAGATAATGATATGATTACAAAAAAAAGATGTTAAAGGGCTGATTAAAAATAAAGAACAGTGGAAAGTTACATATTACACAACCTGATCAAAGAATGTTTTGATGATCGCCTGTTTTGCTGCATTAATTGGAGTATTAAAAAGATCTAAATTAAATTCTTTACTAAGTTTATTGTAATTACAACTACTTCGCAAAAAAATAACTATTCTTTCTGTAATTGGTATTTGAATGAGGCACATATATCAACGAGCTATGTCGAAGAACAGTAGACGAAGCCCTTAAATAAATTTTTGAGAGATCTGGACAATCGACCTTATTTTGGGCAATTTTTAAAAAGAAAGAAATGTCTGCAAGCATACGTCGTTTATCCAGGGGTAGTAAATGGTGTAATTTACAATGCTGCTCATAGGATTTGGAATCATATCTTTCATGCATACGATAACATAGAAACCGTAAAAACTTTTTCTGGATATTTTCAATTCTAGAAATATATGTATCGCAAAAGGGATTCCAGATTTGAGAGGCATACTCCAAGTGACTGCGAACAAAGGTACAGTATAATATTTTTAAAGTTTTCGCTTGGTGAAAATCACAAGAGCATCTCATTAGCAATTCAAGGGCTTTCATAGCTTTCGATATAATTGAGTTAATGTGTTGATCGAATAATAGCTTAGTATCGTGTAGCACTTCAAGGTCTCGTACTGTATCATGTATATCTCGTATGTTTAATCACGGCAAGAAACTCGATTGGGTACATCTTTTTAACATATATATATGTATTTCAAATACATTATACGTTACAATACCGTTTTTAGTGGATGCACAGAGAGGAGTCAATTCCAGACGTCACCATCGTTCACGTATTGATCCACTCTATAGTAGCCTTTCGACACTGAAACCCGCTTGACATGGTGCTTAAATTTACAGTCCGGCAAAGCGATAATATGTTTTGGAACTTTATTGTAAGACCTAATACTATTACCTAAGAAACTATTACTGGATTTGCTAAGTCTGAATCTTGGGACGACCAGTTTGTCACAGTTTCTAGTATTTAGATCATGCCGGTCTTTTAGAAAATGCAGGGTTTCAAAGTTTTTACGGACATACATTAAATTATCAAGAATGTATTGGGAGGGTAGAGCTAGGATACCGAATTCCTGGAACTTCGTTTTTAATGATTCGCGAGGTCTCATATCATATATTGCTCGAACTGCCCGTTTTTGTAATAAAAATATGGTGTCTACCTCAGCAGCCGTCCCCCACAGCAGAATACCATAAGACATTAGGCTATGGAAGTAAGCGAAGTAGACTAACCGGTAAAGTAGACTAACTAATTCACCGGTTGAATAAATTAAGTACCGGGTTCGATCCCCCACTAATGAAAAAAATTACTTAATTTAAATTTTGACAAGGATAGATTCATGCTTTTTAATCCATCGTGTAATTATGTTTATTATTCTGATATATTCAGTTATGTACAATCTATTCAGATCAGTACAGTAATAAGTTGTAAAAAAAAGTTTGGTATAAAAGATCTTACCGATCTAAATCCTTCGTGGTCTTATGAGATGCATTCATTTCGAAGCAGATTTGAGCTCGGCGTGGCGTCTCCTTATGAAGGCGGGGCGGCATCATCGTGGGGTCTTCGACACAGTCCGCACATAGTTTGTCGAAAATATTCACGATCCTTTGGCGCATTTCGTTAGCACTATCACACTCACGATTAAACGATAAAAACCTTTCTTTCACATACCCCGCAGAAAGAAGTCTAACGGGGTCAGATCGGGTGAGCGAGGTGTTCAAATGTGTGGCCCTAGTCTGCCGATTCAGCGATCATCAAACAGCTCGGTGAGGCGATCACGGACGCATGCTGAAACCATGTGCGGCGATATTCAGCCAATAATAGGTCGTCTAAAATGTCCATCAACTATTTATTTATAAAGTTTAAATATCGCTGTCTGTCAAGTCGCTGTGGCAGAAATACTGGCCCTAGTATGCGATCCTTAAATAAACCTGCCCATACTTTGACCATCGGGGTTGGTGCCCGGTTTGTAAAACAGCGTGCGGGTTCACCTCGGAATACACGTGTGTATTTCTTGGGTTGACTCGTGCGTCCATATGACGTGCTCAATTAAACCAGGGACACGTTGTTGCTTGTATATTAACCAACGGCAGAAAACTCGGCGGTGGTCGTGATCGCCAGGCAACAAAATTTTGTGCGCTTTGTATGGCCGCATTCGGTTACGCTTTAACACCTTGTGAATTGTCCAGTATGACACAATTGTTCTACTCCGACACCTTAACAATTTAGCGATGCATCGTGTACCTAAGTTCGGATACCGGCGAACGACATCTAAAATGTGCTTCTCGGACTGAACAGTCACTTGACTTCCATCTCCTGCCGCTACTGGAGTAATGGACCGATTTTCCGACACTCGCAGAAATGCTGCTGTTATCAGACGACAGTCAGCCGGATGTCAAGGTGTCGGGAATCTTTCTCAGTAAATTTGCAATGCACGCGAAGCATTCCCGCGAGCTTCTCCAAGGTATATAAACATGATACCGAATTCACGAGCACTATAAACGTACGCGTTAAGCATTATTAAAATAAAACAATAACAAAACAACACAAACTTAACAAGAGACACAAAATGTAACAATTAAATATTATCAAGAATTTAATTAACAGTACGATTGAACGACTATCTGTCGCTCATGTGCACACGAAAGTCTAAGTGAAACTATCTCAAAAACTAAAAATACTAAACATATCAATCCCTCCAAAACAATCCGCTGTTTTTGCAGTGGGCCGCGGCCGCCGTTGACAGCACTTTTATCATTTCTACAGATCAATAAAGCGTTAGACATTCCTAACTTTTATTTTATAGGCTTAGTTATCCCTACTGACTAGTCTTTTTATGGAATTTAGAAGTTATAACTCTAATTATTTAATACAACTATACAATCAATTGTTCCCTGACGTAACAAGAAGCTCGTTACTACAAAAATGATTTTTTTTATGTCATAGGTGGCAAACGAACAGGTGGGTCACTTGATGTTAAGTGATCACCACCGTCCATGGACACTAACAACACCAGAGGAGTCGCAAGTGCGTTGCCACACTTTGAGGGGAAGGGTTAGGGGAGGGAGTGGGAGAGGAGAGGGGAGGGGAGGTGGGCCTCCGGCGCTCTCACTGACCGAACGAAACGCAACAATGCAACCACTGTTACTTCACGTCGGTTTTCTGTGAGAGGGTGGTACTACCCCGAGCGAGCCGACTCATTCATGCTAAAACTAGTAATAGTTTCAGCGTGGCTCTACCACCATAGTAAATATGGTAAATATAGAATATTAAATCGTTTGGTCAGTGAGAGCGCCGGAGACCCATCTCCCCTCCCCTCTCCTCTCTCCTCTCCCTTTCCATCCCCTAACCCTTCCCTCCGAAAGATGGCAATGCACTTGTGACTCCTCTGGGGTTGTTAGTGTCCATGGATGGTGGTGATCACTTAACAGCAGGTGACCCACCTGTTCGTTTGCCCATAAAAAAAAATAAAAAAAATTAAATTAACCTAATTAGATACTCACGTACACAATTATAAAAACTATTTAATTTTTATCTTTGATTTTGCACAAGAAATAAGAAATGAATTGGTAGAGAATTATTTGATAGTTAACATTACTTGCAATTATGATCGACAGTTAATTATTCTATCAGAATGAATTTAAAATAGTATTCTTATACTTTATGTTAACAGACTTACCGTTTTTAGTCCGCCCAATACCATACTTTGAAAACAGGTAGGTACGCACAACTATCTAAAATTACTTCTATTCTTTTTTTTTTTTTCTTTTACGTGGGGAAATCCCTTATGGATACACCACCCTCCCGGGGGAGAGGGTGGGTTATGTCCGTCTCGTACAGACTAAAACCCCACGGTGTACGTCTACTGCTAAGTTGGGGCGGTTTTGCTTCTTACACACTTTGTCTTTATCTAAACTACGACGGTATCTTCATTTCATGTAAATTATTAAGAAACTACGAAACTCTATGTGTTCAGCGATGTGTTTTCTTGCCGTAGAGAAGTGAAGCATGCGGTGTGGTAGGCATGCGCTGGTGAGAGGAAGTAAACAGATAACATAGTTTACATTTTGTAAGTAAAAAAGTATTGATAGTGCTTATAAAAGGCGTAGTTTTATTAAAAAGATGTGGTGTCGTGGGACACCAAATAGGAACGAAGTTCCTTCGGCTAATGTTGAATCGACACAATTTGCCAAAAAAAAATGCAATGCCCTACCGCCGCAGCCAGAGTGGGACGTTGCTCCTCCCACGCAGCACACTCAGACAGAGTGTGCTGCGCGGTGTCCGGGTCAATGCCGCACTGATGGGATACGGCGGTCGGCTCCCTGCGTGCTATCCGGTGCAGGTACCAACCGAAGCAACCGTGCCCAGTCAGGACCTGCACCAGACGGAACGTCAGAGAGCCCCACCCTCTATTGCACCAATCTGGCAGGACCGGGC